>CM044357.1:1619870-1664765 GCA_024294585.1 Vipera latastei
GTAAAGTGGGGGCAAAGCCGACAGCTTGAGCAAGACCCCAAAGAGCTGTCTTGCTTAGCGATGGAAATCTTGGCCTCAGTCGTGGTCGTAAAGCGAGGACTATCTTGTGGCTGAGGAAAAAAAGGGGGGCCTCCTTAAGTTCCGTTCTGTTACGGAATTAGGGAACCGAAAGCCACAAGACGTAGCAGTCAATGCCCCTTCAGTGCTGCAGCCATGGAGAAACCAGCAGAGGCTGAATTTGTAGACTGGGACGTGTGTGTGTGTGTGTGTGTGTGTGTGTGTGTGTGAGAGAGAGAGAGAGAGAGAGAGAGAGAGAGAGAGAGAGAGAGAGAGAGAGAGAGATGAGAGAGAGAGAGAGAGAGAGAGGAGAGAGAGAGAGAGAGAGAGAGAAAACGCGAAGGAGGCTTCGGGGTTGGGAAAGAGCTGGTGATCCCGTGCTGGGATGACATATCGAAATGCAAATATTCCCGGAAACTAAAATAAGTTCAGTCAGGGTATTTTTATCCTGCATTCAGCAAAAATATCTGGAGGAAAAAGCAGGTTTTTTACTGGGTCAGACGGTGGCTGGTTTTCTTTCTAATTTTGACCCCTGGGGGGATCCCCGGCGTGGGCTCCCGGGGGTGCCTGAAAGATCCTGCTTTGCAACCCCGCCTTGCCCCGGTGGGGATTTTGTCCCCCCAAAAACTCCTTTTTGCCCCTTTTGTTCACTGCAAAATGAAGCTTTGACACCGGGGAATTAATAACGCAGGCAGTCCTTTCACTTACGACCAAAGTGGAGCCTTAAATTTCTGTGGCTAAGTGAGACAGTGGGTTTAAGCGAGTTTTGCTCTAGTTTACGAACTTGTTAAGTGAATCGCGGGAGTTGTTAATTACACGGTTGTTAAGTGAATCACTGCAGTGGATCAGTTAGCTGCACGGTTGCTAAGTGAATCCGGCTTTCCCCCACTGACTTCGCTTCTCAGAAGGTCACAAAAGGGGATCACGTGACCCCCCCCGGATACTGCGACCGTCGTAAATGTGAGTCAGTTGCCGAGCGTCTGAATTTTGATCATGGGACCCTGTGGATGCTGCAGCGGTCGTAAGTGTGAAAAACGGTGATAAATCACTTTTTTCAGTGCTGTTGTAGCTTTGCATGGTCACTAAATGGGCTGTTGTAACTTGAGGACCGTCTTTATGGCGGTTTTTCAAGGCTGGTGATGGAAAGGGGAAGCAGCTGTCTCTGAATCTCTTCCCCCCCTCAAAAAAACTCCATAAATTAGCCCTGTGTTTCAGGGGCTAAAATAGCCGAAATTTGGCTGTGTAATTTTGTTTGAGCCCCTTGGGAATTTTGGGGTGGGGTGGCAGAAGGCTGGGAACGGAAGTCTTTTTGCTTCTCGAGCACCCTGTTTCCCTCTTTTACTGTGCTTATTTATTATGAAATTTATTTGCCACCCATCTCAATCAATCACAATAGAACTGGAAGGGACCTTGGAGGTCATCTAGTCCAACCCCCCCCCCCCCTGCTCAGGCAGGAAACCCTAGACTAGGGGTAGGCAACCTTGGCTCTTTTATTTCTCATGGACTTCAACTCCCAGAATTCCTGAGCCAGCCATGCTGAGGGGAAAGGGAGAGGTTTCTAAGCTGAGCCAGGCTGGCTCAGGAATTCTGGGAGTTGAAGTCCACGAGTCATAAAGTGGCCTAGGCCTAGGCCAGGAGTAGGCAGCCTTGGCTCTTTTAGGACTCGTGGACTTCAACTCCCAGAATTCCTGAGTCACCCATGGCTCAGCTTGGAAACCTCTCCCTTTCCCCTCAGCATGGCTGGCTCAGGAATTCTGGGAGTTGAAGTCCATGAGTCCTAAAAGAGCCAAGGTTGCCTAACCCCTGCCCCTAGACCATCTCAGACAAATGGCCGTCCAGTCTCTTCTTAAAAACCTCCAGTGTTGGAGCACCCCACAACTTCTAGTGGCAAGTGGTTCCCCTGGTTAATTGTTCCCACTGTCAGGAAATTCTTCCTTATTTCTAGATGGTGCCTCTTTTTCACGAGTTCCCGTCTGTTATTTCTTGTCTCGTGTTGTTGCATCCAACAGCTTTCCCCCCACCCCCACTGTCTTAATTGCCTAAAGCTGGGCTGAACTTGAGCAGCAATTCTCAATCAACCACCACAGTGTTGACCACAAAGTCCACAATTAAGCAAAAGACTTGTTTCAAGGGATTGGCGTCCAATTTTGCAACCATTTTTGTGCCGTTGTTAAATGACTCACATGGTTGTTCAAGTGGATCTGGCTTGATGATGATGATGGTGATGATGGAAGGGGACTCTGGAGGTCATCTAGTCCAACCCTCCCTGCTCAGGGCAGGAAACCCATGACCATTTCAGACAAATGGCTCTCCAGTCTTCCTTCTTAAAAACTTCCAGTGTTAGAGCATTTACAGCTTCTGGAGGCAGGTAGTTCCACTGGTTAATTGTTCTAACTGTCAGGAAGTTTCCCCCATTAACTCGTTGCTTGTTGTTGGAAGCCGGTCGTGAACGGTGGCAAATGGAGATCACGTGACCCCAGGACTCTGCAACTGGCATAAGTACATGCCAGTTGCCAAGCACCTGAATTTTGATCACGTGATCTGGGCTGGGGGGGAAAAACACCCCGCTGGGTCACGTGACTCGGTTTACACCCGTTGCTGAAAAAAGAGACGTAATCATCTTTCACGCTTACAATACTGCCATGGTTGTAAGTGTGAACGATAATTATAAGTCTCTTTTTTCAGCGCAGGCGTAACTCTGAGGCGGTCGCTAAATGAATGGCCGTAAATGGAGGACTGCCTATATATGCAGCCCACTCTGAAGCTGAATTCTGGAGAAATCTTGGCAAAACGTCGCTTCAAAGTGAAACGGGCCCAAAAAGAGGTTTTTCAGGGACAAAATCCTCACCGGGATGACATGCTTTTTTTAATGTATCAAAAATTAAATACAGGCAATTCTTGACTTACAACCATTCGTTTAGTGACCGTTCAAAGTTACGACGGCACCAAAAAAAGGGACTTAGGATCATTTTTCAAATGGCCGTTGCAGCATCTCCGTGGTGATGTGATCCAAATTCAAATGCTTGGCAACTGACTCGTACTTATGACGGTTGCAGCATCTCCGTGGTGACGTGATCCAAATTCAGACGCTTGGCAACTGACTCGTACTTATGACGGTTGCAGCGTCCGGGGCTCACGCGATGCCCTTTTGCGAGTCAAGTCAATGGGGGAAGCCAGATTGACTTAACAACCATGTTACTAACTTCAGAACGGCTGTGATTCACTTAACAACCGTGGCAAGGCAGGTTGTAAAACAGGGAAAAACTCACTTAAACGCCGTCTCACTTAGCAACGGTAATCTTGCGCTCCGTTGAGCTCGTAATTCGAGGACGAGCTGTAAATAGAAAATATAAAATCGAATAAAAAACGATAAAACAAATCGCGAAAAATAGCCAATGAATAAATTGAAAAAGAAAACGAAAGCCAGCCAACCAATCGAAAGAACTCGCAGACTCGGCGGATTTTGGGGGTTGTTGTTGTTGGTTTTTCCCTGCCGTCAGTTTTCTACTTTTCTGTGTAAAAATACGCCGACTTCCTTCTCAACCCTCCTTCCCATTTTAGCGATTCGCCCCGCTGCTATTTCCAGCTAGTTCCTCTTTGCAGACAGAAAAAAAAACTCACAGAAAGTTGCTTGGCGAATAATCAAGAGTTTCAGAGCCGAAGGTCAGCTTGGCAAGACAAGAAAAAATTTAAAATTAAAAAAAAGAACAACTTACCAGCCTCCCCTTGATATTGCCTCTTTCGATCGGTTGGACGTCAACCCGTGCTGCTGGGGATGATGGGCATTGGCACTCCTGCAAGCGAGGGAAGGCAACAGATCCCCTGCTTGAAGAGGACTCCATTCGGAAGAGTCCCTGGTATTTTTGCAGGATAATGCTCGAGTTACAACATGGTTCATTTAGGGCAGGGGTCTTCAAACTTGGCCCTTTTGTGACTTGTGGACTTCAACTCCCAGAATTCCTCTGCCAGCTTTGCTGGCTGAGGAATTCTGGGAGTTGAAGTCCACAAGTCATAAAAGGGCCAAGTTTGAAGACCCCTGATTTAGGGGTTTGTATTTCAGCGTTTCCTAAAATTTTTTTTTAAAAAAACCCCAACCCAAAACAAAACAAACCCAGTTCATTTAGGGACTGTTTGAAATTACAACAGCATTTAAAAAAGCGACTTATGATTTAATAATAATAGTAGTAGTAGTAGTAGTAGTAATAGTAGTAGAAATAGGGCTTTTTTTGTTATAGAACGCCCAGAACGGAGTTCCAGCACCTTTTTTGGATGGAACCTTGTAGGGTAGGCAAGGAGGGTTGTATGACATGTGTGAGTTCTGGCACCTTTTTCTTTTACAAAAAAAGCACTGAGTAATAGTAATAATTTATTTATTTATTTATAATAATAATAATAATAGTATAATTTATAATAATAATAATTTATAATAATAGTAATAATAATAAAGTTGGAAGGGACCTTGGAGGTCATCTAGTCCAACCCCCTGCTCAGGCAGGAAACCCTATACTATTTCAGACAAATGGCTGGCCAGTCTCTTCTTAAAAACTTCCAGTGTTGGAGCATTCACAGCTTCTGGAGGCAGGTTGTTCCACTGGTTAATTGTTCTCACTGTCAGGAAGTTTTGCAGGTTCCAAATTCAGACGCTTGGCAACCGACTCATATTTACGACGATCGCAGCGTCCCGGGGTCACGTGATCCCCTTTTGCGACCTTCTGACAAACCAAGCCAATGGGGGAAGCCGGATTCGCTTAACAACCGTGTTCCTAACTTAACGACTGCATGATTCACTTAAGAACGGTGGCAAGCACGGTCGTAAAATGGAGCAAAACTCACTTAAAGGTCTCGCTTAGCAACGTGGGCTCCGTTGCGGCGGAGAGGTGGGGGCTACTAGCACACCAAGTGTTGGGATTGTGTTGGGGTGTGTACAAGCGTGCAAACAAGCGTTGGTGACTCAGAGAAGTGTGACTGGGTGGGAGAAGGAGCAATGGGGGGGGATGTTGCTTGCTTTTTATAGCCACAGGAAATGACTTTGGGAGAAAAACCTCAGCAAAGTCTCTTGCAAAAGCCCGAAATGGGGCAGGGGGCTGCTGGGTTGGACTTTGAGACTCACCAGGAAAAAAAAAGGGGGGGATTAAAGGTTAGGAGGAAGAAACGTGTGAACGTTGATTATCAGGGTGTTTATATTCCAAGGGTTTTTCCCCCCATTTTTAGACCAGCCCGAAGGTCGGAGAGAGATTGTGACTTGAGGGGGGGAATCCGTCTGGAATCAATACTCAAAATCTGAACTCTTAACATTTTAATGTTTTAATACACTGTTTTATATGTTCAGGGAATCTCCAAAGTTGGCAACTTTAAGCCTGGTGGACTTCAACTCCCAGAATGCCCCAGCCAGCCACGTTGCCAACTTTGGAGACCCCTGTGTCAATGTTTTTTTTTCTATTTGGTAATCCTCCACTTACGACCCCATTTGAGCCTCCCATTTCTGTCGCTAAGCGAGACGGTTGTTAAGTGAGCATTGCCTCGCTCTACGACCTCCCTCGCCCCAGTTGTTAAGCGAATCGCTGCAGTTGTTCAATTAGTCACATGGCTGTGAAGCGAATCTGGCGTCGCTCATTGGACGGTCGCCCAAAGGGGATCCCGTGACCTGCAAGGGACACTGCGGCCGTCGTAAGTATGAGTCAGCTGCCAAGGGTCGGAATTTTGATTGTGGGGAGGCTGCGAGGGTCGTTAGTGTGAAAAGCGGCCGTGCGTCCTGGGGGTCTTCCATTTCCCCGTCAGACGTGTCCCTTTGGAGGGGTGTCAACGCAGGGGGGCAGGAAAGGGTGCGGGGGCAACCAGGAGATCCGTCCCAGGCTGGGTCCTTGCTCGAAGCCGCTGCTCCTCCGCCTTCGTCTGCTGGACGGACTCAGCCCTTTCTTTCGACTTGTAGAAAGACCGGTTCGGCCTCCTGCATTTCGACATTTTTGGCATTTGGGGACTGGGTTCGAAAGAAGAGCTAAGTTTAAAAGTCTGTCAGGGAGGGGGGGGAAGAGAGAGAGAGAGAGAGGGAAGGAAGGAAGGAAGGAAGGAAGGAGGAGAGGGGAGGGAAGGAAGAGGGAGGGAGAGTGGAAAGGAAGGAAGGAGGGAAGAAAGAAAGGGAGAGAGAGGGAGGGGAGGGGGAGGGAAGAAGGGATAAAGGGAGGGAGAGGGAGGGAGGGCGGAAAGGAAGGGAGGAGGGAGGGAGGAAGGGAGAGAGGGAGGAAGGCAGGTAGGTAGGAAGAAGGGAGGGAGAGAGAGGAAGAAAGGGAAGGAAGGAAGGAAGGAAGGAAGGAAGGAAGGAGAAAGGAAGGAAGGAAGGAAGGAAGGTGGGTGTAGGAGAATGAGAAAGAGAAGGCACAGTTAAAAGAGGGATCAGCCTAGCACCCCTACATAGCCACAAGCTACTTAGCCCCTCCCTTGCCGTCTCCTGATGGAAATTCAGGAAATTCAGGCGCTCCGCCAGCGGCATCTTTTTCCCCTAGTTGCAGGGTTCAGCCGTCGGGGGATCCCCATTTGTGACCTTCGTTTATTGAAAATGAACAACCCTAGCCTCTCTTCTTTACAACGTGGTTGGTGACCTCCCTGCTCGCGTCATGATAGATCAGTAAAAACTGGCCAGGGCCTCTTGCAAAACCCCCAAATGAGGCGGGGGGGGGGGCAGCTGGGGAATTCTGGGAGTTGAAGTCCACCAGGCTTAAAGTGGCCACGTTTGGAGGTGCCCTGAACATATAAAACCCTAGATACAAAAATTAAAATAATGTTAGAATTCAGCTTTTGAGTAAAGATTCCAGACTGATCCCACCCCCACTCAAGTCACAATCGCTCTCTGACCCTTGGGCTGGTCTAAAAATGGGACCCCCTTGAAATATAAACAGCCTCATCGTCACTGTTTCTTCCTCCTAACCTTCCATCCCCCTTTTTTTCTCCCCCCCGATGAAAAACCCGATGAATTGAAAACGGAATAATACGTCGTGTTTTTATTTTCTGTAAGCTGCCTAGAGTTGGCGGGAGTGAGTAGGCGGCTGTATACCTTTTCCAAAAATAAATAATTAGCTTCAGCACCCACAGCTACATGGATAATGGGGGAACAGAAGTCTGGTGAGACCCCCACCCCCGTTGGCCCTATTGAGCACAGCAGATCCAGTTGCCCAAGGAGAACAAATTCAGCTCAACCCTAAGGTTGAGAGAGTAGGGCCTTCATGGTGGCGGCCCCCTCTCAAATGAAACCAAACCCATTGACTTCAATGCTGAGGTTCAGGTGGTCCTCTAAAGTTAAACTGAGTCCCGTGGTCAGGTGTGGTGGCATCTGACGCGTAGGATATGGTCTTGTAGAGCAGGGGTCCTCAAACGTGGCCCCTTTAAGACTGGTGAACTCCTAACTCCCAGGATTCTGGCTGGCTGGGGAATTCTGGGAGTTGAAGTCCACAAGTCCTAAAGGGGCCACGTTTGAGGACCCCTCTTGTAGAGGGAGTCTCCTTTCAGCCGTAACCATTGGACCTGCTGCTCCTGTTCTTCTGGCACTTGTCTCTTGTTCTTCTCTAGGAATGGAATGCCACCGCTTGAGATTTGGCTTCGGCTAATTAAAAAAGGGCTCTGGGGTCCCGGATGCTCTCTGAGCTCCACAGTTTTCTTGCAGATGTTTCGGGACCCGACTAAGTCACGTCATCGGGGCTAGTGGGGTTTGATCTCGGTTTATATACAGTGGCTTCCCCAGCCAGAGTTACCCAGTCGAGCAGCTACCAACTCAGGCAAAGAAGCTAACAGCAAAAACAGCAGCCTAATCTAGGGTCACTTCCACCAAAACTGACAGCGCAACCCAGTAGGTCTGATGACGTTAGTTAGTTGGGTCATGAAACG
Source organism: Vipera latastei (assembly GCA_024294585.1). Lineage (NCBI taxonomy): Eukaryota > Metazoa > Chordata > Lepidosauria > Squamata > Viperidae > Vipera > Vipera latastei. The sequence goes on from CM044357.1 coordinate 1,627,803, forward strand.
TCTGCAAGAAAACAAGTACCAAGGACTCCACAGTCCTCCTCCTCCTCCTCCTCCTCCTCCTCCTCCTCTCAGCAAACCATCTTCCCTTCTAGCACTGATGATGTTACCTAGCTTCGGTCGTGAAACGTCTGCAAGAAAACTACACAGCTCAGAGAGCACCAAGGACCCCAGAGTCGTCGTCTTCCTCCTCCTCCTCCTCCTCCTCCTCCTCCTCCTCCTCCTCCTCCTCCTCCTCCGTGCAAACACCCTCCCCACTAGCCCTGATGATATTCCTTAGATAGGTCATGAAACGTCTGCAAGAAAACCACCCAGCTCAGAGACCGCCAAGGACCCCACAGTTCTCCTCCTCTTCCTCCTCTTCCTCCTCCTCCTCCTCCTCCTCCTCCTCCTCCTCCTCCTCCTCCTCTCACACCCCTCCCTTCTAGCACTGACGATGTTCTCTAGCTGGGTCGTGAAACGTCCGCAAGAAAGCCACCCAGCTCAGAGAGCGCCAAGGACCCTCATTTCAACCCTGAGCTACAAATATCCTCTTCTCTTGCAGCGTTTGCTTTTCTCGTGATTTTGCCCGACAGAGTTCGGGGTGCTGACGGGCCGACTGTCCTCCCTTCCTCCCACAGGTGTTGCTGTCCTCACGGATCCTGAGAAGCGGAAGGCCAGAGAGGCATGAACTGACCCGCTCGCCAGGAAGCCTTTGAACGCCCCCCCCCCTCCCGAGAGCCATGGCAGACGGGCCTTCGCTCGCCCTGGCCGAGTGGCTCCAAAAACTCCGCCTGGACCAGTACATCGAGACCTTTGAGCAGAACCAGCTGAGATGCCTCCAGGACTGCCAGCACCTGACCGACGAGAGCCTCAACCGCCTCGGTGTCCTGCTGCCTGGCCATCGCAAACGGATCCTCTCCGGGTTGAGCAAGTTCTTCGCGGAGTCACCGTCCAGCTCCGGACGTCCCCAGCTGCCACCGCGGAGGCCCGTGCCCAAGAAACGCCACATCTTCCGGACAGCTGCCCCTCTGCCGGGGCCAGAGGCCAGGCGGGACTTGGCGGGACCGAGGGGCAAGGAGCCGCCCCCCGAACGGGGGTCAGAAGCCCCCGTCGGGCTCCCCCTTATCCCTCCCCCAATCCCTCCGAGGACAAGTTTCCAGCCTCCGGTCAAGTTCTCCGCTTCTTTCCCAGAATTCCCTGCGGAGGTTTTCTCGGATCCAGCTTGCCCTTCTCCGCAGCCGGCTTGTGAGAGACTCAGCCCCCGCTTTCTGGAGGAGGGGGGCCTGCCCCTTCTGCCCCCCCTGCCCGTCAAACGCCACCAGCTGGAGAGCAGGCCCTCCCTCCCGGCGGCACCGCCCGTCCCCCTGCGCCCACCCACGCTGCCTCCCCGGGCGGCCTCACAGAGAGCCATGCCAAGGTAAGCCGACACCTGTCTGCACGAGTGTGTGTGTGTGTGTTGTACGTGTGCAAGGAGAGACACTTCCACACGTCTCCCAGCAACAAGAGCCCGGTTTTAATTGCCTTTGCTGGCTGTCGGAAGGCGAGAAAAAAGGAAGGGGGCACCTGGGTTATTTTGGGGATGGTGTAAAATAGTGTGTTAGGCACAGCGCAGGTGGCCCTCAACGGCCCCAGAATTTTTGTCGCTAAGAGAGGCAAGAGAGTTTTGTCCCATTTTCCGACCTTTCTTGCCGCAGTTGTTCAGCGGATCGCGGCAGCCGTTAAGCTAGCAGCATCCCCGTGGTTAAAATACGGATGCTCGGCAACCGACTCACGTTTACGACCAATGCAGCATCCCGGTGTCGCATCCTCCCCTCTCGCAACCTTCCTTCTGACGAGCCAAGTCCACGGGGAAGGCTGATTCACTTAACAACTGTGACACTAACTTAACCACAGTGATTCACTTAACAACTGTGGCAAGAAAGGTCGCCAAACGAGGTGTGACTCACTGAACAACTGCCTTGCTTAGCGATGGAAATGTCGAGCTCGGTTGTGGTCATAAGTCGAGGATCACCTGCAGGGCAATAACCTAGGAGGAATCTCCAGTCAACGTCTCTGCCACTATTTTCCCAAACCTTCCGTGACCGTCTCCCAGTAAAACAGGGGTCCTCAAACCTGGGCCCCTTTAAGACTTGTGGACTTCAACTCCCAGCTTTGCTGGCTGAGGAATTCTGGGAGTTGAAGTCCACAAGTCTTAAAAGGGGCCCAGTTTGAGGATCCCTGCAGTAAAAGACGCGGCTACTTGCCGTCTAGTCTAGGCCAGTTAACCAGTTCTTCCCTCTCCCTAAACCTCCTTCGTCTGACCTTAGATCTACCCCAAACCATCATAGCAACCAGCTTTGCCAGCCCACTTTTTTCTCTGCCAGAAGTATTTGCAGAAGCAAGTTTCTTGTTCTCTGGAAGGAAAGCCCTGCCTCATGTTGCAATGACAGGGTGAAGCAGAAGATGGCCAACCCTTGCGAGGAAAAAAGGGGCCGGTCGTGGAAGGCAGAACCCTGGGTGCCCAGAAGGGGCTTTAGTTCTGCCTTGTACTGCGTACGCCACGGTTGCTCAGTTTGTGTCTGGGGGTTTCGTCCTTGGGGTGTGTTGTGATTCAGGGTCAGCCTGTGGGTTCGGCAGTTGGGTCGGATGACTCAGAGGAGGAGGAGGGGGGTGTTGAAGACCTTGCTGAGGGGGTTGAAGATCTTGCTGATGAGAGCCCTCAGCCGGGCCCCTCCCACTTGGTCACCACGGAGACCCAGCTGTGTGAGCCTGGATGAAGATGACCCACAGCTGGCCCTGTTCAAGGACGCCCGACGCAGGAGGCAGTCAATCAGGAGTAAACAGAGGAAGGCAATGGGGCACCTCGGAAGGAGGCAGAGAGAAGCCACGCCCTGAACTCTATATAAGGGTAATGTGTGGGAGGGCTGGTTTGCTGAAGGCAACCGCTTGGATAGTTCATGTTTCTTAAAGCTCCTGTTTCTTGGTTTGTCTTGTTCCGTTTGTTTTTGTGGTAATAAATTTGGCAGGCGTAATTCCAGCCACTTGCCTTCTTGTAAAAGGGGTTGTCCCTGCCTTTTCTGCAGGGCCGGTAGCAGGCTGGTACAGAACAGGGTGGAGAAGCTTCTGCCTTAGTGCGTTCCTGGGTTTGAAGCCTGCACGTACCTTGTGTTGGCTGAAGATCCTCCGGAGCTTTGCCGATATTCCTGCAACGTACGGAACGACTCCATTGCTCCGTTTATCGTTTTCTACTTTGCCTCTTATGGAGGAGCTCCAGCTGGGTCTTTGGGGTTTGTTTTGATGAAAGCCGACATTGGATAGCCACACATTTTGAGGGCTTCCTACGTGTGTTTTATTTCTTTTTCTTTCCCATCTTTGCTGGTAGGCAGACTTTGTGCTGGGAGGTGTAGGATTCTGGCAACTCCCATTTTTGTGCTCCAGTGGGTGGTGAGAATCAAAATGTACATAGTGGGGGTTTTCCGTGAACTTCAGTGTTAAGGCTTCTGTCTTCCTTAATGTGTACATTTGTCTGGAATGGCCTAGAGCAGGGCTAGGCAACCTTGGCTCTTTTATGACTCTTGGACTTCAACTCCCAGAATTCCTGAGCCAGCATGGGGGAACTGTGGCCCCTTCATGACTCGTGGACTTCAACTCCCAGAATTCCTGAGCCAGCATGGGGGAACTTTGGCCCCTTCATGACTGGTGGACTTCAACTCCCAGAATTCCTGAGCCACCATGGGGGAACTGTGGCCCCTTCATGACTCGTGGACTTCAACTCCCAGAATTCCTGAGCCAGCATGGAGAAACTATGGCCCCTTCACGATTCGTGGACTTCAACTCCCAGAATTCCTCAGCCAGCATGGGGGAACTGTGGCCCCTTCATGACTTCTGGACTTCAACTCCCAGAATTCCTGAGCCAGCATGGCTCAGCTTGGAAACCTCTTTCCCCTCAGCGTGGCTGGCTCAGGAATTCTGGGAGTTGAAGTCCACCAGTCATAAAAGAGCCCAGGTTGCCCACCCCTGGCCTAGAGCAGAGCTTTTCAACCAGCGGTAGGCATACCACTGGGGATACGTTGGCACCTGGCAGGGGGTACACGTACAACGGGTTGAAAAGCACTGTTAAAAAAAAAAGTAACTTAATAATTGCAGTGATTCATTTACCAACTGGGGCAAGAAAGGTCATAAAATGGGGCAAATGTCTCCCTCAGCAACATAAATGTTGGGCCCAATGGTGGTCGTACGTTGAGGACTACCGGCATTGCGCGCCATTCGAGCTGAGAAAAATAGGCGCGGGAAGTGGTTCCCTTTTCCCTGGAAAGGGCCCTGCAGAGCAGAAACAGTGGGCACCCCTCCCGTGGCTTCCTTCGAACGGCACAAAGGAGAACCGTTGGTTTCCTGGCTGCTTTTCTTCTCTGGAAGCCCTCGGCCTAACCAGGTTCGGCGTGCATAAAAAGGGAAGGTCCGTACAGACCAGGGAAGACAGGGAGAGAATCGGAAACGACAGGCCATAAACCCTTACCCAGGTCTCCAATATGTACATAGAATCCTAGGGCTGGGAGGACTTCAGAGGTCATCTCGTCCAGAGGTTCCCAACCTAGGGGCCGCAGCCCACTACCGGACTGTGTCCTCTTGGCCACCGGACCATGTGAGTAGCTGGGCAGGGCACGCACATGTGCACATGAGCCCCTCGTGCCACCGTTGCCATGAGTGTTGTGTGGGTGGTGGCAGTGCTGCTAGTATCGCGCAGGTGGCGGTGTTGCCACGAACCTTGCGTGGGGGGCAGCAACACTGCGAGCGGCAGGTGGGCGGCAGTGCGTCACATGCAGGCGGCAGCATTGCCACGAACCTTGTGTGGGCTGCAGCAGCGCCGCAAGTGGCCAGTGGACCCCAGCATGATCCTCGTGTAGGCACGAGCCTCGCTCTGGAGCGGGATCGCTGCGGGCTGCGGCGCGATCCTCACACTGAGGCAGTGGCATGAACCTTGCATCAGAGCAGCGGTGCAAAACTCACGCCGGGGTGGCATCGTCACGGGCTGCAGCATGAGCCTCGCACTTGTGGTAGCATCGCTTTGGGCCTAGCAGTGGCGGCGCCACCAAGCCTCACATAGGTGCCACCGTCGCCGCATGCTTGTAGCCCTGTTTGCGTGGTGTGCCTGCTTGCGGCCTGTATGCAAGCACATGTGGCCACATCCACATTTGTGCATGTGCGCGTAAGGCGCCTGGCCCTCCCTCTCCCACCGGGCCACCAATCCCAAAAGATTGGTGACCCCTGATCTAGTCCAAGGCAGGAGACCTATGCCATCTCAGTCCAGTAGTTGTCTAATCTCTTCTTGGAAATCTCCACGGATGGAGCACCCACAGGTGACAAGATGGTTATTTTTTCTTACTGTCAGGAAATTTCTCCTTAGTTCTAGGTTGAAAGAGTGCAGAGAAGAGCAAGAAAGATGATCGGGGGGCTGGAGGCCATAACATACGAAGGCCGGTTGCAGGAATTAGGCACCTCTGGTTTAATGAACAGAAGGACTAGGAGTTCCATGTTAGCAGCCTTGTAATAATTGAGGGGCTGCCACAAGGAAGAGGAGGGGGTCTCACCTATTCTCCAAAGCCCCTGAAGGAGGCAGGACAAGAAGCAAGGGATGGAAACTAAACTAGGAGAGAAGCAACTTGGAACTAAGGAGGAATTTCCTGACAGTTAACCAGTGGAACTCCTTGCCACCAGAAATTGTGGGCGCTCCATCACTGGAGGTTTTTAAGAAGAGATTAGACAGCCGTTTGTCTGAAATGGTCTAGGGCAGGGGTAGGCAACCTCGGCTCTTTTATGACTCATGGACTTCAACTCCCAGATTTCCTCAGTCAGCTATGCTGACTGAGGAATTCTGGGAGTTGAAGTCCATGAGTCATAAAAGAGCCGAGGTTGCCTACCCCTGGTCTAGGGTCTCCACCATTGGAGGTGGGACTAGAAGACCTCCAAGGTCCCTTTCAACACTCTGATTCTAGATTCTAGGGATATCAACAAAGCTGAGTCTCACGGTGGAATAAATGCAGGCCATTTTAGCATATGGTATGCAGGGTTATTCTGCGCTCTTTTCCCAGCTCCCCCTGCACGGTCCTCAACTTACGACCACAACAGGAAGCAGAAGCAAGATTCAGTGAGTCACCCCTGCTTTTATGAGCTTTTTGCTTTGGTTGTTAAGTGAATCACTGTGGTTGTTAAGTGAACCAGGCGGTTATTAAACAAATCTGGCATCCCCCATTGATTTTGCTTGTCGGAAGCTGGCAGGGAAGGTTGCAGATGGGAATCCCCTGACCCCGGGGTGCTGCCAGCATGGTAAATACGTGCCAGTTGCCAAACGTCCAAATTTTGATTATGTGGCCGTGGGAATGCTGCAACGGCCGTGTGAGGATCGGCTGTAAGTCACTTAGTGCTGTTGCAACTTTGGGTGGTCAGTAATGAACGATTGTAAATCAAGGATTCCCCGTAATTTGGAATTCTTTGTGTCTCCCATCCAAGTGCTAACCGGCCCCATCCCTGCTTAGCTTCAGGTAGAATCAGGCAGGTACTGCCACCTGCTGGCCCATTTTAACATGACATCAGAAACCAGGCCTGTGTTCATGAGTCTGTTCCAAGTGGGAATTAAAAGGAACTTAACTTGGGTTTTCCACCCATGTTTTGCCACAAATCTACTGAGATTATCATACAGATGTAAGAGAAAAGTAAAGGATGCAACTTTCTAGCAAGTGCAGAGTGTGTGGGAATGGGAATTCAGCAAGTCGAGTGGGGCCTGTAGGCTAAAACATATGGAGAACAGTTGCAGGAATTGGGGATGTCTAGTTTAATGAAATATGGGACGCGGTGGCTCAGTGGGTTAGGACGCTGAGCTTGTTGATCAGAAGGTCGGCAGTTTGGCGGGTCGAATCCCAAGTGCCGCGTAACAGAGTGAGTGCCTGTTACTCGTCCCAGCTTCTGCCAACCTAGCAGTTCAAAAGCATGTAAAAAATGCAAGTAGAAAAATAGGGACCACTACAGTGGGAGGGTAACAGCGTTCCGTGCGCCTTTGGCATCTAGTCATGCCGGCCACATGACCACGGAGACGTCCTCGGACAAGCGCTGGGTCTTCGGCTTTGAAATGGAGATGAGCACCGGCCCCTAGAGTCGGAAACGACTAGCACGCGTGTGCGGGGGAACTGTTAGCTTTTATTTTAATGAAAAGAAGGACAAGGGGTGACATGATAGCAGTCTTCCAGTATTTGAGGAGCTGCCGCAAAGAAGAGTTGGGGGGTCAAGCTATTCTCCAAACCACCAGAAGGCAGGACAGGAAACAATGGATGGAAACTAACCAAGGAGAGAAGCAACCTAGAACTAAGGAGAAACTTCCTAACAATGAGAATAATTAACCAGTGGAACAGCTTGCCACTAGGGGCTGTAGGTGCTCCATCGCTGTAGGTCTTTAAGAAAAGATTGGACAACCATTCGTCTGAAATGGTCTGTGGTTTCTTGCTTGAGCAGAGGGTTGGACTAGAAGACCTCCAAGGTCCCTTCCAGCTCTCTTCTGATCATTGATTGATCGTATCAGGCTGGGGGTGATGGGTCAACCCTGATGGGTGCCACCGAATTAGTGTTGTTGTTGTTGTTAGCTGCGAAGTCGTGTCCGACCCATCGCGACCCTATGGACAACGTTCCTGCAGGCCTTCCTGTCCTCCACCATCCTCCGGAGTCCATTCAAGCTCACGCCTCCTGCTTCAGTGACTCCATCCAGCCACCTCGTTCTCCGTCGTCCCCTTCTTCTCTTGCCCTCAATCTTTCCCAGCATGAGGCTCTTCTCCAGTGAGTCCTTCCTTCTCATTAGGTGGCCAAAGGATTTGAGTTTTAGCTTCAGGATCTGGCCTTCTAAAGAGCAGTCAGGGTGGATCTCCTCTAGGACTGACCGGTTTGATCGCCTTGCAGTCCAAGGAACTCGCAGGAGTCTTCTCCAGCACCAGAGTTCAAAGGCCTCCATTCTTTGGCGCTCAGCCTTTCTTATGGTCCAACTTTCACTGCCACACATTGCAACTGGGAAGACGACAGCCTTGACTATACGCACTTTTGTTGGCAGGGTGATGTCTCTGCTTTTTAGTGTGCTGTCTAGATTTGCCATGGCTTTCCTCCCTAGGAGCAAGAGTCTTTTAATTTCTTGGCTGCAGTCCCCATCTGCAGTGATCTTGGAGCCCAGGAAAATAAAATCTGTCACTACCTCCATTTCTTCCCCATCTATTTGCCAGGAATTGAGAGGGCCGGATGCCATGATCTTGGTTTTCTTAATGTTAAGTTTCAACCCAAGTTTTGCACTCTCCTTCTTCACCCGCAACAAGAGGCTCTTTAGTTCTTCTTCACTTTCTGCCATTAGAGTGGTATCATCTGCATATCTTAGGTTGTTGATATTTCTCCCGGCAATCTTAATTCCAACTTTTGATTCATCTAGCCCTGCCTTTCTCATGATGTGCTCTGCATATAAGTTAAATAGGCAGGGCGACAGTATACAGCCTTGCCGGACTCCTTTCCCAATTTTGAACCAATCAGTGGTTCCGTGTCCAGTTCTCACTGCTGCTTCTTGGCCCGCATATAGGTTAGTGTGAGTCCCACCAAAAGATCAACTGCACGGGTGGGCAGTTTTAATCACATTTTATCCAAAGCTATTTTTATTTAAATTGGCTATCGTAACAGAAATTGGCAAATCGGATTGTCCGGAGTCTCCATGAATTAAGGTGGTGCCTTTTTTAGCCGCTTCTGAATGTTACCTCTGTATTGTGGAATTAAAACAGTTTTACCCTTTGTCAACCTTACAACAGTTCTAAGTTACAACAGCGCTGAAAGAAGTGACTTATGACCATTTTTCACACTTACAACCGCTGCAGCATCCCCAGGGTCAGGTGATCAAAATTTGGACGCTGGGCAACTGACTCGTATTTATGACGGTCGCAGCGTCCCCAGGTCACGTGGTCCCTTTTGCGACCTTGCAAGCAAAGTCAGTGGGGGGAAGCCAGATTCAGTTAACAACCGTGAGTGACTCGCTTAACCACTTAACAACTGCAGGGATTCATCTAACAACGGTGGCAAGAAAGGTTGCAAAATGGGGCAAAACTCACGTAACAACTGTTTTGCTTAGCGACAGAAATGTTGGGCTCTCGTCCACGATTGTCTGCATTTTATTTTGCTTTTTATTTTACTTCGCTCAAAGAGGGTTGGACTAGATGACCTCCAAGGTCCCTTCCAACTCTGGTGTTCTGTTATTCTGCTCTGTATTCTGTACCCTCCTTTTTAAAAAATTTTACTTTACTTTTATTTTCTTATCTTTCAGACCTGGGAACGGTAAAGTTAGAGGTGGGAGAGAAAAACCACAAAGATAAACACTGGTGTGAAACAGCAACCATTGTTGTGTCTGCACAAATTCAGATCTGGCGGAGGCACCTCTGAGCTTCTGGCAGGGAGAGTGCAGGGGGAGGAGAACTGCACCCAGCAACACACACACACACACACACACACACAGACACACACACACACACAAACACACACTTACACAGGGTTCAGAATAGAATAGAAAATGAATAGAATAGAAAATAAACAGAACAGAACAGAACAGAAAATGAACAGAATAGAATAGAATAGAATAGAATAGAATAGAATAGAATAGAATAGAATAGAATAGAAATACAGAATAGAACAGAACAGAATAAAATAGAAATACAGAATAGAATAGAATAGAAATAGGATAGGAATAGAATAGAAATAAAGAATAGAATAGAATAGAATAGAATAGAATAGAATAGAATAGAATAGAATAGAATAGAAATAACAATTAGAATAGAATAGAATAGAAATGGAATAGAAATAGAAAAGGAATGGAATAGAATAGAATAGAATAGAATAGAATAGAATAGAATAGAATAGAATAGAACAGAAAATGAATAGAACAGAATAGAGAAAATATGGAATAGAATACAAATGGAATAGAATAGAATACAAATGGAATAGAAATAGAAATAGAAAAGGAATGGAATAGAAATAGAAAAGGAATGGAATAGAATAGAATAGAATAGAATAGAATAGAATAGAATAGAATAGAATAGAAAATGAATAGAACAGAATAGAGAAAATATGGAATAGAATAGAAAACAGAACAGAACAGAACAGAATAGAGCTGGAAGGGACATTGGAGGTCTTCTAGTCCAACCCCCCGCTCAAGCAGGGGAACCTATACTTATAAACCTATATACCTATACATCTATATTTTCCTCTGCTGCATTTTGTCCAGCTCACACCCTGCACTAAATCCTGGCGTGCTTAACCAAAGTAGTTAAAGAAACCACATTCCACTGGTTTTCCACCATTAAGCCACAGTTTGTGCCTGACTTTCAACCTTTTTTGCCGCGGTCGTTAAGCGAATCACATGGTTTTTAAGTGAATCCGGTTCCCCCCTTCTTGGCTTTGCTTGCCTGAGGAGGCCAACCGGAAAAGTCGCACCTGGTCACGTGACCCTAGGAAGCTGTGACTGTCATAAGTACGTATCAGCCGGCAAGGGCTTGAATTTTGATCACGCGACCGTGAGGATGTTGTGACGGTTGTAAGTGTGAGGACCAGTTATAAGTCACTTTTTTTCAGTGCTATTGTAACTTTGAACAGTCGCTAAATGAATGGCTGTAAGTTGAGGGCCACCTATACCTGATTTTATGACCTTTTTTGCTATGGGTGTTAAGCGAATCACTTGGTTGTTAAGTGAATCCAGCTGGCAAATACTTAAGTTAAGTTTGCGAATGACGATCATGTGACTTGGGGATGCTGCAACTGTCATAAATACATGACAGCTGCCAAGCACCCAAATTTTGATTATGTAACCATGGGGATGCTACAATGGTTGTAAGTCTGAGGACCGGTCTTAAATCACTTTTTCAGTGCTATTGTAACTTCAGTCACTAAGCAAATGACTGTGCTTCCAGACCGACCAGCACAGGTAATCCTCAACGATGACCACTGAGCCTGCAATTTCTGTCGCTAAGCGAGACATTTATTAAGTCGAGTTTTGCCCCCTTTTACAAATTTTCTCACCACAGTACTAATGCAGTCGTTAAATGAATCTGGCTTCCCCCACCAACTTGGCTTGTCAGAAGGTCGCAAAAAGGGGGTCACGCGACCCCGGGACACGGCAGCCATCATAAATGCAAGTCGATTGGCCAAGTGTCTGAGTTTCGATCGTGCGAGCCTGGGGACGTAAGTGTGAAGAGTGGCCTTAAGTCAATTTTTTCCAGGGCCGTTGTAACTTTGAACATTCACTAAAGGAACTGTCGTAAGTCGAGGACTGCCTGTGTTGGTTTTTTCCCTCCCTTCTCGAGATGCGTTTTGTCTTTTTGGGGTCCAGCCGTACTTGAGAGGGATTCTGCCTTCAAACCCTCAATATAATAATAATAATAATAATAATAATAATAATAATAATAATAATAATAATAATGATGATGATGAGGATGATGATGATGATGTTTTTTTTATTAAAAAGTTTTACAATACATTTTATTTTTAACAAAACACAACCCCTCCCAAACCCCTCCCCACTCCCCAACCCTCCCCAACCCTCCCCAGCCCCTCCCTCCCCTCCCCCTCCCCGACTTCCCAGAGCTAAATACAGGGTATAAAAATACAAACAATCATAATCAGCCTTATGCAAACAACAATAAACTATTAAATCTATCGCACTTTAACTTTTATAAAATAACTACAAGCAGTATAAATATCACATCAATACTTATTCAAATACTAGATGAAACTTTTTGGTCCCATATTTAGAATATAATCAATCCATTTTGTCCATCCATTATATCTCTGTTGCGAATGGCCTTTCAAATACGCTGAGATCTTTGCCATTTCCGCCAGGTTGGAAATTTTTAAAGTCCATTCTTCTATAGTCGGCATGATGTTGATGATGTTGGAAGGGACCTTGGAGGTCATCTAGTCCAACCCCCTGCTCAGGCAGGAAACCCTGTACCATTTCAGACAAATGGCTGTCCAGCCTCTTCTTAAAGACTTCCAGTATTGGAGCCTTCAGAGCTTCTGGAGGCAGGTAGTTCCACGGGTTAATTGTCCTCACTGTCAGGAAGTTTCTCCTTAGTTCTAAGTTGCTTCTCCCCTTGATGAGTTTCCATCCGTGGCTTCTTGTTCTGCCTTCAGGCGCTTTGGAGAGTGGCTTGACTCCCTCTTCTTTGGGGCAGCCCCTGAGAGACTGGAAGACTGCTATCCTGTCAACCCTGGTCCTTCTCGTCGTTAAACGAGACATCCCCAATTCCAGCAAACGTCCTTCCTATGTTTTAGCCTCCAGTCCCCTGGTCCCCTTGTGTTGCTCTTCTCTGCCAGACTCTCAGCATCTTTTTCACATCCTGGTGACGATGGACGCGGGTCTGAATGGCCGCGATTCTCCCACGCCTCTTCCTGCTGTGCCTGCCGGCTGCTTCCTCCCTTTGGGGGCTTTGCAAAAAAAGCCCCCCCCACCGCTCAAATTAAGCCAAGCCTTTTTTTTGTGGGGGGGTGGAGGAGAGAAGAGAAGCTGCCTCTTCAGCATTGTGCTTCCCTCCCCTCCCTCCCTGCTTCTCTTCTTCCCCCTTTTCAAAGTTCAGCCAAGTTCTTGGCAGGAAGCCTCTGGTGCCAGGAAATGCCCCCCCCCTTGTGAAAGCCAGGGCCCTGCGCATGCTCCTTCCTCCCCCAGCCCTGGTTTTGCCCCCCCTCCCTCCCCCAGATGCTGGGGCTTTGTGCTTCTGGCCTGCAGGGCGCCCACCAGCCAGCGCAGAGGGGGGGCCCGCTGGTCGCACGAGGGGGGGGCGCATTTTCCTGCCAGCCTTGCGAAAGTATCTGCTGGGCTTGCCAACACTTTGCCCAGGTAACTGCAGGAAAGTCTGGATCTGGGTGGAAGTTTGCGGAAGCAGCTGCTGGGGAAAGAAAGGGGGATGGGGAAAGCAGCGGAGGGAGGGATGCAGGGAGGGAGGGAGGGAGGGCGGTGGGCTCCTTGGGTTGAGACCCAGCGCTTCTGGGCTGTGCCCAACTTTGCTGGCTCTGGGTTCGTGTCTCTTCTCCCCCCCGCCCCCCAGCTGGAAAGCTTTGGAGAAGCTTTCCGGGGTCCTCTGGGAATGGCGGCTGGAGGGAAGGGAGGGGATGGGGAGAGGGAGAGGAGAGGGAGAGGAGGAACAAGGAAAGGAGGGGAAGGGAGCGAAGGAAGGAAGGAAAGAGGGGAGGAAGACAGGGAAGGAGGTGAATGAAAAGCCAACGGAAGGAAGGAAAAAAGGGAGGGAGGGAAGGAGGGAAGGAGGAAGAAGGAAAGGAGGTAAATGGAGGGAAGAGGAGGAGGAAAAAGGGAAGGGAAAGAGAAAAAGGGAAGATGAAAGAAGGAGAAAGGAAAGGAAGATGAAGGGAGGAGAAAGGAAAGGAAAGGAAAGGAGGGAAGGAGGAGAGGATTAACAAAGAAACTTTCTGCCGATTCCCGCCGGCCTCTTCCTCAAATGGCTTCCCCCAACTTTGCTGAAATGCCCCCCCCTCTTCCCCCCCCACCAGGAAGGAAACCGAAATGGCGGCTTTTGTGCGGCTTTTGTCCACATTTGAGGGTGTGTAAAAACAAAACACCCCTCCGTGTATCCTTCAGAGGGGAGGATGGGTCCCTGGGTGGGGTCTCCGTCCAGAAGGATTTGTCCAGAGGTGGTCAGTGGTCATTTCTGGGAGGGGGGGGTGTCAGGTCAGGACCGGAGGGGGCTGTTTGGCCAGGCTTTCCGGACGCTTCAAAATAATTTCATTTAGCTCGGTGGGGAAAAAGAAGCCGCGTCTACCAAGTTGTCCTTGATTCGCAAATTTCCATTGCTAGGCAAGTTCCGCCCTGCTTTACCACCTTTCTTGCCGCCGTTGTTAAGTGAGTCGCTGCAGTTGTTAGTGACAGCGTCGTTAAGCGGAACCAGCTTCCCCGTTGACTTTGCTTGTCGGAAGGTCGCCAAAGAGGATCATGTGACACACACATACACACACACACCCCGGGAGCCTGCGACCGTCGTAAATGTGAGTCCGTTGCCAAATGTCCACATTTCGATCCCGTAGGGATGCTGCAAGGATGTGAAGAACAGCCATAATTCATTTTTTTCAAATGGTCACTAAATGAATTAGGTAGTCCTTAACTTACAAACATTTCATTTAGTGACTGGAGTTACCAAGGCATGGAAAAAAGTGACCTAGGACTTATTTTTCACACTTAACGACCATGCCAGCAACCCGCACGGTCACATCTGATTTACATTCAGACACTTGGCAACCGATTCACACTGATGACGGTTACAACATCCCGGCGATCCCCTTTGGCCACCTTCCCACAAGCAAAGCCAATGGGGGCAAGCCAGATTCGCTTAACGACCGAATCACTAGCTTAACAACTGGTTAATGGCTTACCTAACCACCGCGGCAAGGAAGGTCGTAAAATGGGGCGAAACTCACTTAGCAAATTTCTGACTTGGCGACAATTGGACTCCGTTGTCGTAAATCGAGGACTGCCTGTGTTACATTTCGGCGTGCGCTGGGAGGAGTTTGAGCGTGCGGTCATTAAATGAATGCTTGCAAGTTAAAAACAAAAGCGATTCATCTGGCAAAGAGGCGGGTTAAAAATCCAGCCTTTTCCAGGGTTTGTTTTTTAAAGCGTCTGGGGTTGTGTGATCTGCGACCTTTTGCGACCTTTCTAACAAGTGCGGAAAAAGTGAGCGAAACAGAAAGTGGGTGGGGGATTCAGGGTCCTGCCCCGGCTGTGACGATGTGGCCCTGTGGCCCTTTTGAACTCGCCCAAACCCGGAAATATCACAAAGGTTTTCTTTCGTATTGCTAAAAGCCGCGGTTGCAAATCCAGGATTCGACGAACGAGCAATCAAAAAGAGCCAGCCAGGAAAAAAGGCAATCTTATTTTTCGTTTTATTTTGGTTTTGAATATGTTTTCTTGATTTTTTTTTTAACATAATCACCTTAATATTTGGCAAACAGTGTGTAGTCTGGGTTTATGTTTAAAAAGCAATCAATAATTAGTTTCTATAATTCTATAGTCCCCACGGTAGCTTTGCTTGATTTTCTCTTCTTCCGATAATATTCTCTTTTGCCAGCCTTGAATTAGTACAGTTCTTGTTATTTGGATAAATGACAATTAAATGTAGACATTTTTCTAATATTTCTGCGAGTAATAACCACAATCGATATAAAGCTTCTTCTCTAACTGGTCATCTCGGCTGCCTTGTCCTAGATCCTGTTTACAAAATTCTTATTTAAATTTGTTTTCCCCGCCAGATTCAAAACATTCTTGCCAGTTGAGGTTTTCTCAAATCCTCAGCTTACGACCACAATGGAGCCCAAATTTCCATTGTGAAGTGAGACGTAAGCCCCTGAATTCTGATCGCACGAGCGTGGCGACGCTCCGGAAGTCGTAAAGGTGAAAAAGGGCCCTAAGTCGCTTTTTTTCAGCGCCGTTGTAACTTTGAATAGTCACGCAACGAACTGTTGTAAGTCGAGGAGTGCCTGTCTCATTTCCTCAAGGGTGGGCACACTCGCAACGTCACACAACGTCTCGGGACGGTTTTTCCATTGCCGGTGATGGGGTGGGCGTGGCTTCCAGATGACACGTCTGGCCTGGGGGGCCGGCAGTTTGACACCCCTGCGTGGGGAATAGATTGGGAAGGATGTGTGTATATAATGTATGTTCTTATTTGTGGTTTTTACTTGTGTGTAGTGTGCACTGTGGACAGCACTTAATTTCATTATGAGTTACACAGGGATAATCAAGATATTCTCTTCTCTTCTCTTCCTATTTTTATTCTATTTTATATTCTGTTCTGTATTTCTATTCTATTCTATTCTACTCTATTCCTATTTTTATTCTATTCTATATTCTGTTCTATTCCTATTCTATTCTGTTCTGTTCTACTCTACTCTACTCTACTCTACTCTACTCTACTCTACACCTATTCTATTCTATTCTATTCTATTCTATTCTATTCTATTCTATTCTATTCTATTCTATTCTATTCTATTCTATTCTATTCTATTCTATTCTATTCTATTCTTCATTCCTCCTATTCTATTCTGTTCTGTTCTGTTCTGTTCTGTTCTATTATATTCTTCATTCTTCTATTCTATTCTATTCTATTCTATTCTATTCTATTCTATTCTATTCTATTCTATTCTATTCTATTCTATTCTATTCTATTCTATTCTATTCTATTCTATTCACAGTTCTGTATTTCTATCCTATCCTATCCTATCCTATCCTATCCTATCCTATCCTATCCTATCCTATCCTATCCGTCTGCAGATCTCTCTCCTTTTAGCTTTCAGTCAGACCTTGAAGACCTGGGTCCTTCCCCCCCCCGCCAAGTGTTGGGAGAAGTGTATTTAAATAAATACACATTTGAAAAACAAAATTAATAAATTTTATTTATAAAATTTATTACCACCCCTCCCCATCTCGCCGCACCTTCACTTTTAAGTGTAGCTTAGAAAGTTGACTCGGGGCCAAGTCTTTGTTGCTTTTAAACATTTTAATGTGTTTAGTTTGATAGTTTTACTGTGGTTTTATATGCCGTATAAACTCTGGATTGGGAGCCTCCCAGAGCAGGTTATACAATAAGCAGCCAGATAAAAGTTTTAAGTAAATAAACAAAAGGCTACTGGGAAATAGATTCCGTTCCATCTACTTCGGTTGTCTCCTGTTCTCTGATTCGGCCACAACGTTCTGAAGGTTTACCAATCCCGGTTCCTAGGCAGGTAGTCCTTGACTTACGAGTATTCTTTTTGGCGACGGTTCAAAGTTACAGCGGCAGTGAAAAAAGAGACTTACAGATGCTCCCATGCATTTACAGGCCATCGCAGCATCCCTTACGGGCATGGGATCTGAATTCAGATTTTGGGGGACAGCATTTATTTACTATCGTTACACCCCCATGGGATTGTCATTTGCGATTTTCCCAGCCGGCTCTATTACAATAACAGTGTTGGAAGGGACCTTGGAGGTCTTCTAGTCCAACCCCCTGCTCAAGCAGGAGACTCTGCCTACATCATTCTAGACAAACGCTTGTCCTGTCTCTTCTTAAAAACCTGCAGCGATGGAGCAACCACAACTTCTAGAGGCCAGGAGTTCCACTGGTTCAATTGTTCTCGCTGTCGGGAAATTTCTCCTGGTCAACAGCCGTGTGACTAATTTAACCGCTGCAGTGATTCACTTAACAACCGTGTCAAGAAAGCTCGTAAAATGGGGCAAAACTCACTTAACAACCGTGTTGCTTAACAAGGGAAATATGGAGCTCAGCTGTGGTTCTAAATCAAGGACTAACTGTCTTAACATTTCATCTAGACCGGGGTAGGCAACCTTGGCTCTTTTAGGACTAGAATTTAGAATTCCTGAGCCAGCCATTCTGGGAGTTGAAGTCCACGAGTCATGAAGGGGCCATAGTACCCCCATGCTGGCTGAGGAATTCTGGGAGTTGAAGTCCACGAGTCATGAAGGGGCTAAAGTTTCCCCCATGCTGACTTTGGAATTCTGGGAGTTGAAGTCCACAAGTCATGAAGGGGCCAAAGTTTCCCCCATGCAGGCTGAGGAATTCTGGGAGTTGAAGTCCACCAGTCATGAAGGGGCTAAAGTTTCCCCCATGCTGACTTTGGAATTCTGGGAGTTGAAGTCCACAAGTCATGAAGGGGCCAAAGTTTCCCCCATGCTGGCTGAGGAATTCTGGGAGTTGAAGTCCACTAGTCATGAAGGGGCCATAGATTCCCCCATGCTGACTTTGGAATTCTGGGAGTTAAAGTCCACAAGTCATGAAGGGGCCAAAGTTTCCCCCATGCTGGCTGAGGAATTCTGGGAGTTGAAGTCCACGAGTCATGAAGGGGCCACAGTTCCCCCATGCTGGCTCAGGAATTCTGGGAGTTGAAGTCCGCGAGTCATGAAGGGGCCACAGTTCCCCCATGCTGGCTCAGGAATTCTGGGAGTTGAAGTCCATGAGTCATAAAAGAGCCAAGGTTGCTTACTCCTGGTCGAGATTAAAAACACACACAATAAAATGTACAAATGTTGGAAAGAGCTGGTTTCTGCAGAGGCGTGGCCCAGGACTTGCTCTACGGTCATCCTGACCCGAAGCAAATCCAGGCTCCATCACGTGGCTTAGCCCGCCTTTGCCCTCCCGTGGTTCCAACGCCCCTCCAGATGACCAGAACTGATTGTCAGGAAGGTGTCGGTGCAAACAGAGCGTTCCCCCCCCATGTGAAATCAAAGCTTGCAATTTGGAAGGCAGCCCAGGCTCTGGGTGAAGAGCCCCCTCCTCTCTTTCCCTGCAGAGGGAGAGGTCACTGGGCCCAGATAAAAGAGAATCACAGTGTTGAAAGGGACCTTGGAGGTCTTCTAGTCTGACCCCTTGCTCAAGCAGGAGACCCTACACCATTCCAGACAAATGACTGCCCAGTCTCTTCTTGAAAACCTCCAGTGTTGGGGCACCCACAACTTCTAGAGGCAAGGAGTTCCGCTGGTTTAATTGTTCTCACAGTCAGGAAATTTCTCCATAATTCCAGGTTGCTTCTCTCCTTGATTGGTTTCCATCCATTCCTGTCCTGCCTTTGGGGGCTTTGGAGAATAGGGAGACCCCCCCTTCCACACAAAGAGAGATCTCCTC
This sequence comes from Vipera latastei, assembly GCA_024294585.1. NCBI lineage: Eukaryota > Metazoa > Chordata > Lepidosauria > Squamata > Viperidae > Vipera > Vipera latastei. Next base: position 1,646,441 of record CM044357.1, read on the forward strand.
CTGGTTTTCTGAGGAATTGTGGTCTGGAATGGCTTGGCGAAAATTTTGTAAAAATCTCCCATGATTTCCTTCTTTAGGGTGGCTGAGGATGATGGGAGCTAGAAGGCCAAGCATCCGTAGGGAGCTGCTCAGCGGATTAGAAGGAGGTAGAGGCAGTCACAGCCATTTCGTTTAGTGAATGCCGTTCAATGTTACAATAGCACTGAAAGAAAGAGACTTATTGCCAGTCCTCGCAGTTATGACTGCAACAGCCGGCAGGTCTTTAAAACGGTTGCAGGATCCCAGGCTCATGGGAATGACCACTTGTGATTTTTTTAAAGCTGGTTTCCGACAAGCCAAGTTCACAATGGAAGGAGAGAGATTCACTTAAGGACTGCAGTGATTTCCTTAACCAAACAAGCGCCTAAAATCAGGCACAGCTCCCTGAACAAAGTCTTGCTTAGCAACGGTCGTTCCGATCTGAATTGTACCTGTGTTGGTTGGGGGGGGGGGCAAACCCTTTCCAAGTTGGATGGTCCTTTGCCCTTTTGAAATTTTGGTTTTGTTTCCACCCACGCTGCAGGTGAGAATGGATGTTGTGTGTGCTTAAGGTTTATTCTTAAACGTAGAATAAGTGGTTATCTTGTTATATGGTTTGAAAGGATTTTTGGCTTGTTTAGTTTGTATATTGCTTTAAGGATGTTTTTGTTTTAATTTAAAGTAAGAGGTTAGTTTATTATATATTTGTAACTGTGCTGAATAAAGTCTTTCTTTTCCTTTCCTTCCTTTCTTGTCCTCTTTCTTTTTTTTCTTTCTTTCTTTCTTTCTTTCTTTCTTTCTTTCTTTCTTTCTTTCTTTCTTTCTTTCTTTCTCTTCCTTCCTTCCTTCCTTCCTTCCTTCCTTCCTTCCTTCCTTCCTTCCTTCCTTCCTTCCTTCCTTGTCTTCTTTCTTTCTTTCTTTCTTTCTTTCTTTCTTTCTTTCTTTCTTTCTTTCTTTCTTTCTTTCTTCCTTCCTTCCTTCCTTCCTTCCTTCCTTCCTTCCTTCCTTCCTTCCTTCCTTTCTTTCTTTCTTTCTTTCTTTCTTTCTTTCTTTCTTTCTTTCTTTCTTTCTTTCTTTCTTTCTTTTCCTTCCTTCCTTCCTTCCTTCCTTCCTTCCTTCCTTCCTTCCTTCCTTCCTTCCTTCCTTCCTTTCTTGTCTTCTTTCTTTCTATCTTTCTTCCTTCCTTGTCCCTTTTCTTTCTTTCTTTCTTTCTTTCTTTCTTTCTTTCTTTCTTTCTTTCTTTCTTTCTTTCTTTCTTCTTTCTTTCTTTCTTTCTTTCTTCCTTCCTTCCTTCCTTCCTTCCTTCCTTCCTTCCTTCCTTCCTTCCTTCCTTCCTTCCTTGTCCTTCCTTTTCCTCCCTCCCTCCCTCCCTCCCTCCCTTCCTTCCTTCCTTCCTTCCCTCCATCACCTTTTAACTCCTCTGCCCTTTGCATTTAATCTTTTCTTGAAACTTACTAAAATTCCTTTAAAAAAAAAAGAGAGAGAGAAAACAACTTTTAGGCGGCAAAGGGTTTTGATGGTGAGGGGCCAAAATAGCAGACCTTGCTGGAACACTTGTGAAACAGCTACAGCAATAACGCAACATTGCAGATAAATCTCTGCTGGAGCAGTTTGGGGGTTAAAGTTCCCATCAGGAAAAAAAGTAAATTTGGCTGCAGAAAACAGCTGAGGAGGGGAAAGGATTCTGAAATTCAGCTGGGTGTTTATGTTGAAGTCACACCTTTTCTGATTCTCTGTTGTCACTTCCTGGAAAACCTAAACCTATAAAAACCAATTCACTCACTCGCTTTCTCATTCATTAAATTTCAAGCGTGCCCAGTGGCATATTTTTTAGCAATAGCGAAACTTCCTCTAAGCATTAGTTTGCGCAAGGAATTTGAATGTAGCATTGCTTTTGCCATCTGTCAGTCAAAATTGGCAGGTGGGTTGCGGAGAGAAATGGGGGTGAAATTGGGGGTCAGTCCAGGTTACAGGGGTAGACAACCTTGGCCCCTTCATGACTCGTGGACTTCAACTCCCAGAATTCCAAAGTCAGCATGGGGGAAACTTTAGCCCCTTCATGACTTGTGGACTTCAACTCCCAGAATTCCTCAGTCAGCATGGGGGTACTATGGCCCCTTCGTGACTTGTGGACTTCAACTCCCAGAATTCCTCAGTCAGCATGGGGGTACTATGGCCCCTTCGTGACTTGTGGACTTCAACTCCCAGAATTCCTCAGTCAGCATGGGGGTACTATGGCCCCTTCATGACTTGTGGACTTCAGCTCCCAGAATTCCTGAGCCAGCCACGCTGAGGGGAAAGGGAGAGGTTTCCAAGCTGAGCCATGCTGGCTCAGGAATTCTGGGAGTTGAAGTCCAGGAGTCATGAAGGGGCCATAGTTCCCTCATGCTGGCCCAGGAATTCTGGGAGTTGAAGTCCACGAGTCATGAAGGGGCCATAGTTTCCCCCACGCTGGCTCAGGAATTCTGGGAGTTGAAGTCCAGGAGTCATGAAGGGGCCATAGTTTCCCCCACGCTGGCTCAGGAATTCTGGGAGTTGAAGTCCAGGAGTCATGAAGGGGCCATAGTTCCCTCATGCTGGCCCAGGAATTCTGGGAGTTGAAGTCCACGAGTCATGAAGGGGCCATAGTTTCCCCCACGCTGGCCCAGGAATTCTGGGAGTTGAAGTCCACGAGTCATGAAGGGGCCATAGTTTCCCCCACGCTGGCTCAGGAATTCTGGGAGTTGAAGTCCAGGAGTCATGAAGGGGCCATAGTTTCCCCCACGCTGGCTCAGGAATTCTGGGAGTTGAAGTCCAGGAGTCATGAAGGGGCCATAGTTCCCTCACGCTGGCCCAGGAAATCTGGGAGTTGAAGTCCACGAGTCATGAAGGGGCCATAGTTTCCCCCACGCTGGCTCAGGAATTCTGGGAGTTGAAGTCCAGGAGTCATGAAGGGGCCATAGTTCCCTCACGCTGGCCCAGGAATTCTGGGAGTTGAAGTCCACGAGTCATGAAGGGGCCATAGTTTCCCCCACGCTGGCTGAGGAATTCTGGGAGTTGAAGTCCACCAGTCATAAAAGAGCCAAGGTTGCCTATCCCTGGGACTCCAGGATGAAGTTCCTTCCCTCTTTCTCTCTTCTCTCTTTTTCACGTTCTTGTAACACCACGTTTTCTAATGGGCAATTTTGTAATAAAATGGAGGGGAAAAACCCTTTGCTTTCTGTTGCCCCAGATGGGACTTCTTGAATCGAGGCAAATCTGGAAAATGAGCAAATTTGCCTAAAATCGGAGGAAGTAAAAGTGAAGAAATGGCTGGGTGGGGGAAAAAAAAGCAGGCAATTTTTCCGATTTTTCGCTGGGGTGTAAACTGAGAGTTGAGGAAAAAAAGAATGCAGATAATCCTCAACTTGTAACTATCCATTTAGTGACTGCTTAGAGTTAACAGAAGCAGCGGAGAAAGCGATTTATGGTTGGTTCTGGCGTTTGCGATGGTTGCAGCATCCCCCGTCACGTGACCAAAATTCGGAGGCTTGGCAAGTGGCACGTCCGGGTAGTCCTCGGCTTAAGGACCACAATGGGGCTTTGTTGTGAATGTGGGACGGTGGGCGGCGGTTGGAACTTTAGAACTGATTGTAAGTTAAGTACCATTTTGGGGAGTGGATCCGTCATGATTTCAAATGATTGTAAATTGAGGACTATCTGTATTTATGATGTATCATCCTGGAGGGTTATTTGATCACCATTTGTGACTTTTCCTCCTCCTCCTCCTCCTCCTCCTCCTCCTCCTCCTCCTCCTCCTCCTCCTCCTCCTCCTCCTCCTCCTCTTCCTCCTCCCTTCTAGCACTGATGATGTTACCTTGTTGGGTCATGAAATGTCTGAAAGAAAACCACCAGGCTCCATGAGAGCACCAGGGACCCCACAGATCTCTTCCTCCTTCTCCCTTCTAGCACTGATGATGTTACCTAGTTGGGTCATGAAACGTCTGCAAAAAACCAGACAAGCTCAGAGAGCACCAGGGACCCCACAGTCTTTCCTTCCTTCCTTCCTTCCTTCCTTCCTTCCTTCCTTCCTTCCTTCCTTCCTTCCTTCCTTCCTTCCTTCCTTCCTTCCTTCCTTCCTTCCTCCTCCTCCCTTCTAGCACTGATGATGTTACCTAGTTGGGTCATGAAATGTCTGCAAGGAAACCACCCAGCTCAGAGAGCACCAAGGACCGCACAGTCTGTCCTTCCTTCCTTCCTTCCTTCCTTCCTTCCTTCCTTCCTTCCTTCCTTCCTTCCTTCCTTCCTTCCTTCCTTCCTTCCTTCCAGCACTGATGACGTTCCCTAGTTGGGTCATGAAACGTCTGTAAGAAAACAACCAAGCTCAGAGAGCACCAGGGACCCCACAGTCGTCCTCCTCCTCCTCGTCGTCCTCTTCCTCCTGGATGACACCTCTGCTTTTTCCTTCCAGTTCTCCTGCGAGAGAGAAACCTCCGGAATCTGAGGACCTGCAGATCGTACCCACCACCCTCTTTCCACGTGTCAAGTTAACAGTGCACAATAGCGGCCCCGAGATTCCTCCCAAGCCCCCCCTCCTTTTGCACCCAGAGTTCGGTAAGTCTCCATCTCGTGCCACACTAAAGGTTTTTAAGGTGAGGCCTAAGATGAATATTCCCAAATGTTTCTGAAAACTTCCCTATTCCCAGTTTTACAGATTTGGAATACGAAATTCTGCATAAATTCCTCTGTATACAAGGACGGGAGGAACATTTCAAACTGGAAAGTCTGCAGATATAAAATAAATATTTGTTATGGAAATAGATGTGTACAGGTAGTCCTTGTTTAGCAACGGCCTTGTTTGGCCACTATTTGCGGTTACAGCAGTGATGAAAACGTAACTTTACAACCCATCCTTAAATTTACGCTCTTTGCAAAGCCAAGGGAAGCTGAAGTTACATCATAAACACAGTCATGGTTTCACTCGGTGACCGATTCCATTAACAACTGAGTTGTAGTCACTAAACGGGGACTATCTGTACAAGGAATGTAGCATTGCTTTTGCCATCTGTCAGTCAAATTGGCAGGTGGGTTGCAGAGAGAAATGGGGGTGAAATTGGGGTCAGTCCAGGTTACAGGGGTAGACAACCTTGGCCCCTTCATGACTTGTGGACTTCAACTCCCAAAATTCCTGAGCCAGCATGGGGGAACTATGGCCCCTTCATGACTCGTGGACTTATGACTACAAATTGAGCCAGAATTTTGATTGTTAAGTCTTTGCAGTCATTAAACAGTCACTACTTGGCCCGTGTTGCTTTTAAAGCAATTTTTTACGATGGCTGAAAAGTGAGTCGTTAAGTGAACCACTTTTGTTGTTAAGTGAACTGTGTGGTCATTAAGCGAATCCAGCATATCCAACGGGCGGTTCTGCAAATCTTCTGCAAATTCACCAGATATTTAGATATGCAGATGATGCTTGAAGAACATCAAGCACTGGAAAGTTTTCAGGAAAATGTACTTGAATTCCACGGGAGAGGAAACTTCCTTTAGTATAAGGTGTAACCTCTTGAACTCAGTGCTACTGGACTGAGTAGTCAGTGACTACTACTCAGGAATTATGTAAGGCCTGAAGGCCGACTCGAGAGATTTTTTTTAATCATATTTTTTGGTAATTTTTTATATTTGCAATACATAAGTGCTTAGCAAATATCGTGTTGTCGGGATCCAATTTGCTTAATAGTACACGTTAAAATCCTAATCGCTACCTCATTTTTCCAGCCATTGATAAAATACATCCCATATTTGAAAATATTCCGAATCTTCTTTTCCTTTAATTTTCAATGTTAATCTGTCCATTTCTGCACCATCCAGCATTTTCTTGAGTATCTCTTCTTCAGCTGGCATTTCTTCGTTTTTCCAGTGCTGGGCAAATACGATTCTTGCTGCTGTTAATTTTTAAAATATTTTTTAAATATTTGATCTTGCAACTCGAGAGATTTTGCTGCTTCTAGAGGACTTCTGATCTCAAGGTAGCCCTTGAGTTATGACCACAGTTGAGCCCAAGACTTCTTGTTGCTAAGTGAAACATTTGTTAAGTGCATTTTGCCCCAGTTTTTTTAAAAAAAGTTTTATTGATTTTCTAATTTTACTTTTTACATATTTAAAAAGCAACGTGGCGGCTGAGTTAATCGATAATTCAATAGCATACAAATAACTTTATTACAAGTCTCAAACTACTACATTAAGTATTTCCTCTCTTTTCCCCTTAGTATTTACTGTGTCATGTTTAAACTAATACAATTCTTATTACATCAATTAAATAAAAATAACTTTCTTACATTTATCAATAATTTTTAGCTTATACATGTCCTGGTTATTTTAACATTCAGTCTTTATAGACAATCATTGTCCTAATTAGTTTTTCCCAATTTTTAGTTTCCCATTAATATTTAACATTTAATATTTATAATTCCAAGTTTTAAATGACCGCAATTCCCTTTATGGCAATTCATCACAAAATCTAATATTCAGAATACACATCATCTATTTAAATATATTCTATTTCTCACCATTTTACATCAACTAATTAATAATGCAGTATAACATTCTTATTTTCTATTAATTTCCAAATGTCTTAAATTTAGTAGCCAAAATTTTCTCTCATTTCAACAGTAAACACTTCCTCTCTTTTTCTCTTGATGTCTACTGTCTCATATTTAAGCTAGTAATTTTTAATATAACAGCTAAGTAAAAACATATTTATTACATTTATCAGTAGATGTTTAGCTTATATATATATATCTTAATTACTTTTAAATTCAACCTTTATACGCAAATCAATATTTGAGTTTTAACTTGTAATATTTATACTTCCAAGTTTTAATTGACCGAAGTTTTCTTTATCTCAGCTCATAACAAAAACTAACCAAATTTTGCCCCATTTTACGACCTTTCTTGCCACAGTTGTTAAGTGAATCACAGTTTGTTAAGTTAGCAGCACCGTCGTTAAGTGAATCCGGCTTCACCCCATTGACTCTGCTTGTCAGAAGGTCACAAAAGTGACCCTAAGACACTGAGACCGTCATAAATACAAGTTGGTTGCCAAGCGTTTGAATTTTGACCATGTGATCATGCGGACTCTCCAACGGTCGTAAGTGTGAAAAAGGGTCATAGGTCTCTTTTTTCAGTGCTGTTGCAACTTCAAAGTTACTAAATGTACCGTCGTAAAATTGAGGACTACCTGTACATGTACAAAATGTATAACGTGGAGAATTCGCATCTACGCAGTGGTGACGCGAAGGGAAGCATTTTAAAATGTCGGTGGCCATAACTGAGACAATGGGGCTGAAGGGAGAACGGCAGAGATGACAGGGCCCCATTCTTAAATAAAGAGAATTTGGTAAAGTAAAGAGATCTTTGAACTAGTTTATTATAGGTAAGAGCAATTGTTCTCAATGTTGGCTACTTCCAAGAGGCGTGGACTTCAACTCCCCATGTTGGCTGGGGAATTGTGGGAGTTGAAGTCCAGGGCTGTAAAAAATAGTCAACGCAGAGGGACACTGAACTTAGATGATCCTTCTGCTCTCTTCCAACTCTATCATTCACGGCTGGTTGGGGAATTCTGGGAGTTGAAGTCCAGGGCTGTTAAAAGTAGCCAACGTTGAGGGATACTGAACTTAGACAGTCCTTCTGCTCTCTTCCAACTCTATCATTCATGGCTGGCTGGGGGATTCTGGGAGTGGAACCATCAGCTCCTACGTGGAGGAGACATGGGGCATAAGCACCATGACCCAAGGTCTCCTCTTGGTAGGAACTTTGGAAATGGAGCTGGGGTGGGTTGGCTGGCTGGCTGGAGAAGGTCTGAGTTGATGGGACTCCATTGCCAACGTTCACGGAGATCTCGCTTTCTTGCCTTGCAGAGGACTCCGATTATGAGGACCCCCCGTTTGAGGAGGAGAGGGAAACGTTTATGGAAGAGATGACTGACAAGGTGTGTCTGTAAGTCTCTGGCGAAATGTGGCTTGGAGAAGAAGACGGAGGTCCATTTTACACACACACACCCTCCCCCATTCCTGACCTAGAGATGAAGAAGAAGGTTCTGTGGATTGCCCCCCCCCGGGGTCCATGGGGAAGGTGTCCAGCTTGACCAGGACCTTCTCCCAAAGCCCTCACCCTCTGCAGACCCACCAGGACCGCCCAGGGGTCCAAAGCTGGGGTGGCTTGCTTACAAGCAGCAGGCTTAGGATAACACTGGTCCAGGATAACACTGGTCTAGGATGACCCTGGTTTAGGATAACTCTGGTTTAGGATAACTGTGATTTACGATGTCGCTGGTCTAGGATGACACTGGTCTAGGATAAAACTGATCTAGGATGACACTGGTGTAGAATGACCCTGGTTTAGGATAACACAGGTTTACGATGTCACTGGTCTAGGATGACACTGGTCCAAGATGACACTGGTTTAGAATGACCCCCGGTCTAGGATAACACTGGTTTATGATGATGGTGGTCTATGATGACACTGGTCCATGATAACACTGGTCTAGGATGACTGGTTTAGAATGACTCCGGTCTAGTATAACACTGGTTTATGATGATGCTGGTCTATGATGATACTGATCCAGGATAACACTGGTATAGGATGACACTGGTGTACAATGACGCTGGTTTAGGATGGCACTGGTCTAGAATAACGTTGGTTTACGATGATGATGGTCTAGGATGATTATGGTTTAGGTTTAAGATAAAACAGCCACTCATTTCTATCCTGGAACATGAAGACAGTCGGTACCTTGAACAAACACTGCAATAGCAGTACCAAGAGCCTTTCGACTTATATAGCGCTTCACAGTGCTTTACAGCCCCCTCTAAGCGGTTTACAAATGTCAGCATATCACCCCCAACCATCTGGGTCCTCATTTTACCGACCTCAGAAGGATGGTGGAAGGCTGAATCGACCTTGAGCCTGGTCAGGATCGAACTCCTGGCAGTCGGCAGAATTTGCTGCAATTCTGCGTTCTAACCACTGCGCCACCATGGATAGATAGATAGATAGATAGATAGATAGATAGATAGATAGATAGATAGACGGATGGACGGATGGACAGAGACAGAGACAGAGAGATAGATCAATAGCACTTAGATTTATATGCCGCTTCACACTGCTTCACAGCCCCCTCCCAACCATCTGAACTTTGATCACATGTCCACGGGGAGGCTGCAACGGTCATAAGTGTGACAAATGGTCCTCACTCACTTTTTTTCAATGCTGTTGTGGTTTCTAAAGGACACTAAATGAATGGTCGGTGGTAAGAACTGCCTGAATTTGCAATTCAGGTATCCTTGCAATGGGGGGAGCGCAGGTTTCTCTCTTTCTGCCGGCCAGAGGGGAAATTCCTGGCTGGCTTCTGAGAAACCCCACAGCCCTGGTTCCTTCTGCTATAAATAGGTGTGTGTGTATGTGTGTGTGTGTGAGCTTCGCAACTTCCTGTTGCATTGAGATCGAAGCAGGAAGAGTCCTTTTGCGTTTGCTTTTTGTTGTGCATTTCTGCACAGGGCGGCAGGATTAGCCAGCCCCTGCAAACATCGGAAGGAAGGAAGGAAGGAAGGAAGGAAGGAAGGAAGGAAGGAAGGAAGGAAGATTCGAGAGGGGAAGGAAGATAGATTGGAGAGGGGAAGGAAGTAAGATAGGATGGAAGGAAGGAAGATAGGAAAATAGGATGGAAGATAAGAAATAAGGAAGGAAGGAAGATAGGAAGGAAAGAGGATAGGAAGGAAGGAAGGAAGGAAGACAGGAAGGAAGGAAGGAAGTAAAAGGAAGGACAGAGAGAGAAATTTCCTCTCTTTTCTCCTGCTTTGCATTGCCCCCATGTTATTCTACAGGCCAATGGAGACAGATACAAAGACGCCTCGACTTACGACCACAATTGACCCCCAAATTTTCCAATGGTCATAAGCGTGAAAAGTGTTCATAAGTCTCTTTTTTCCAATGATGTAACTTCAAATGGCCACTAAACAAATGGCTGTAAGACAAGGACTATTTGTAATTAATTTGTAATTGTAACTTGTAATTGATCTGAAGAAAGGCAATCTTGTTTCAAAAATCCAATTAACAGGCCAGCTTCTAAGAACAGGAGCGTGCGGGCACAGAGGCCGGCGCTGCTGCTCACCGGCTGGGCAGACGCGGGCTCTGTCGCTGCATTCTGTTTTTTAAAAGGAAAAAGTTTAAAAGAATATTGTAAAAATTTGGGTCGCCTTCAGAACTTGGGCTTTACTCCCCTGCCGACTGAGGCAGCCTTAATTGGCGTAGCTGATTGAAATGCAAATGAAGGGTCGTCATCAAAGATTCCCTGAAGCGAGTAGCTTTGATTAATTGGCACAGAATAAATCAAGTTATGATAGAGCATAAGCAGTGTGGATCTTCAGATCTCTCTCTCTCTCTCTCTCATCTATTTCTCTCTATTTCTCTTTTTATTTATCTTCTATCCATCTGTCTGTCTATCTATCTATCTATCTATCTATCTATCTATCTATCTATCTATCTATCTGTATCTATCTATCTATCTATCTATCTATCTATCTATCTATCTATCTCTATCTATCTATCTATCTATCTATCTATCTATCTATCTATCTATCTATCTATCTATCTGTATCTATCTATCATCTATCTATCTATCTATCTATCTATCTATCTATCTATCTATCTATCTATCTATCATCTATCTATATAGCTATCATCTAGCTATCTAGCTAGCTATGTCTAGTTATCTATCATATTCATCTATCATCTATTTATCATCTGTCTATCTATCATCTAGCTATCTATCTACGTCTAGTTATCTATCTATCTATCTATCTATCTATCTATCTATCTATCTATCTATCTATCTATCTACCTACCTACCTACCTACCTACCTACCTACCTACCTACCTACCTGTCTATCATCTGTCTTTCTGTGTCCATCCATCCTGTCTATCTTATGTATTTTATCTTTTTTTAATAAATGAATCTTTATTTACATTTCGTGTTAAAAACACACCATACACCAACACAGACAAAAAAACATTTACAATATACAAAAAACGAAGAAATCAAAAAATTGAAAACCATTTCAAAAATTTCACATTATATCTACTTCTAAACTAACAATTATATTCCACTCATTAAGTCTCTTATAACTATTCAACTCCAAAGCTTATTCATTAACAAAGACTATATCACTTCATTTTTGACCAACCTCCAAGCCACCCTCATTTCTTTAATCTTTTATCCATCCAAATATACCATTTATTCCATGATAGAAATGCTGGTGTCTCTTCTTTACCCTTCAACTTCTTGGTCAATGTGTCTGCTTCTGCACAATCAAATATTCTCCTAATTATAACTTCATCCGGCGGGGTATGATTTACCTTCCAAAATTGAGCATACCCCATCCTTGCCGCCGTTAAGATATGTAAAACCAAATACCATATTTCCTTCTTGATATTTCCAGGCCTGGAGCCAAGCAGATACGTCTCTGGTTTAAGATCAACTAAACTATTTTATCTATGTCAAAGAATCCTAAGGTGGAAGGGACCTTGGAGGTCATCCAGTCCAACCCCCTCCCCTGCCACCTAAAGCAGGAGACCTCATTGGATCCCAGGCAAATGGCTGCCCAAAATCTATTCTCACCAACCTCCAGGGCTGGAGCACCCACAACTCCAGGAGACCTGCTAGTTGGGTACTCAGTCCTCCAGCCACCTGGCCTGCAGGAGTCCAAACTACTACTTCTACTACTACTACTACTACTACTACTACTACTAAAGTTGAAAGGGACCTTGGAGGTCATCTAGTCCAACCCCCTGCTCAGGCAGGAAACTATACCATTGCAGACAGCTGTCCTGTCTCTTCTTATCATTTGTAAAATAGGTGTAATTTGAGTGCAGGGACCAGACCCCAGTCCACAAATCCGCCATGTTTTTTGAGGCAGCCTCATTGCAGAGCATATAGCTGGCGATGAGGCTCCCTCATTGATTTTGCTTGTCAGAAGGTCGCCAAAGGGGGGGGTCACGTGACCCCGGGACCCTGCAGCTGTCATAGGTACATGCCAGTTGCCAAGTCTTCTGAATTCCGATCACGTGATCACGGGGATGCCGCGATGATCGTTAAGCGTGAAAAACAACCCAAAGTTATTTTGCAATGCCATTGTAGCTTTGGTCACTAAACGAACCAGGATGGGCTTGCCCATCTTCGCGAGACTTTAGGAAGGACTTCCTTTGGAAGAAGGTGGGCAGGGGGCAAGGGCCTCAGGTGTTGAAAACCTTCTGTTTTCGTGTTTTTCTCCATATTGCAGAAGGCCACCCCGCAGACGCGGCGCTCGGCCCGGTTCAACAGCCTGTTCAGCGAAGACGAGCTGGTTGAAGATTATTTCAAGGAGGAACCGGTCACTAAGTGAGAATCATGCCCTCCTTCGGCTGCTTTGGGGTTCGGTGGGGGTGGGAGATTCCTGCTGGGATGTTGCCGGCCAAGGGGCTGCCTCAGTATTGCCGCTTCTGAAATTTAGACCATCAATGAAAGGCTTCTGATTTTAGGGGCACGATGGCTCAGTGGTTAAAGACGCTGAGCGTGTCATGTGGAAAGCTGGCAGCCCGGGTTCAAGACCCGAGCGCTTCATGGTGGGGTGAGCTCCTGTCCTTGCTTCAGCTCCTGCCCCATCTAGCAGATTTACAGGGTAACAGAGTTAGAAGGGACCTGGTAGGTCATCTAGTCCAACCCCCCCCATCCAAGCAGGTGTCCCTACACCGTTCCTGACAGACAGCGGCCCAGTCTCTTCTTGAAAGCCTCCAGTGATGAAGTTCCCACAACTTCTGAAGGCAACTGGTTGATTGTCCTCACTGTCCGGAAATTTCTCCTCCTTTCTAAGCTGAATCTTCCGTTATTCCTTGTCTGGCCCTCAGGTCCTTTGGAAAATAGGTTGACCCCCCCCTCCTCTCCGTCAGACACCCCCCCCCCAATATTGGAAGGATGCTCTGATGTCTCCCCTGGGCCTTCTCTTCACTAGACTAGCCATGCCCAGTTCCTGCAACCGTCCTTCACAGGTTGTAGCCCCCAGGCCCCTAACCATCTTGGTTGCTCTTCTCTGCACCCTTTCTAGAGCAGGTGTGTCAAACGCACAATGTCACGTGGTGTGGCGCGACTTTTTTCCCCCATTACCGGCAATGGGGTGGGCACGGTTTCACCATGGCGCATCCGGCCTGTAGGCCAGCAGTTAGACACCCCTGTTCTAGAGTCTCTAGCACAGGGGTCTTCAAAGTTGGCAAGTTTAAGACTTCGTGGACTTCAACTCCCAGAATTCCTCAGCCAGCCGTTCCTGGCCATGCCTGGCTGGCTGAGGAATTCTGGGAGTTGAAGTCCACACGCCTGGCCTACACCAACCCCAAGCATAAGTTTCCTTCAGATGTGTGGTGATGATCACTCCCATAATTCCCAGCCAGAACTGCCCATGATGTCCAGGAGTTGTGGGTTTGGATGTATTTGGATGCCCCCATCAGGAGAAAGCAAGATTAGACTGGGATTTAATTCATTTAGAGTAGGGGTCCTCAACCATGGCAACTTTAAGACTTGTGGACTTCTACTCCCAGAATCCCCCAGCCAGGATGCTTTAAGAGGGGTGGACTTCAATTCCCAGAATCCCCCCAGCCAGCCTGCTTTAAGAGGGGTGGATTCAACTCCCAGAATCCCCCAGCCGTCATGCTTTAAGATGGGGGGACTTCAGCTCCCAGAATCCCCCAGCCAGGATGCTTTAAGAGGGGTGGACTTCAATTCCCAGAATCCCCCCAGCCAGCCTGCTTTAAGAGGGGTGGATTCAACTCTCAGAATCCCCCAGCCGTCATGCTTTAAGATGGGGGGACTTCAGCTCCCAGAATCCCCCAGCCAGGATGCTTTAAGAGGGGTGGACTTCAATTCCCAGAATCCCCCAGCCGTCATGCTTCAACTCCCAGAAGTCTTATGTGTGTTATATTTCTATCTCGCCAGGAACGTCAGCCCGTATGCTTAATACAAGTCCTCATTTAGTGACTGCCTCATTTAGCATCAGATCTCAGCTGCAGCAGGGATCTCAACGTCTGCTCTGCTACCGTTTGCAGGTCACCAGATCACAAGCACAATCGTAGTTAGCAACCGCTTTGCTCAGCAATGTCTTGAGTAGTGGTCACTAAGTGAGGACTAGTTGCATTCCTTCCCCCCCCCAACCCCCCCCCCCCCCCCCCGCGCCAACCCTCTGGGGCTGAGGGTGGTCTTGAACCTCTCCCTCACCTGCCTTCCGGGACCTGAGATTTGCTTAAGGCAGGAGGTGCAAATAAATCGCCTTTGCTGCTCTGTTGACGTTTAGGAATGTGCTGGATTTAATGCTCCTTTGCTTTGAGGTGGGTGGGCAAGTCACGGCCTCCCATGCTTCCCGGGTCTTTCTTAAAGGCGCCTCCCAGACAGCCCAGGGGGGGGGGAAGGTGGGCAGAGGGGAGCTTTGATCCCCAACCCCTCCAGGAGGTTTGGCAGCCTTGAGGAAGGACTGAGCCAGGAACGCAAAGCAGGAGTGGAGAAGTGGTGGGATCTCCAGATCATCAGGAGCTCCGGGCTAAAAAACGTAGAAGAGAACATTTGTAGCTCAGGGTCGAATGGTTTGCAGGGGGGGAGGAGAAGGAAAGGGGGGAGGAGGGGGGAGGAGGAGGAGGAGGAGGAGGAGGAGGAGGAGGAGGAGGAGGAGGAGGAGGAGGAGGAGGAGGAGGAGGAGGAGGAGGAGGAGGAGGAGGAGAAAGAAAAGTGGGGTCCCTCATCCTCTCTGAGTTTGGTTGTTTTGACATTTCATGACCGAACTACAGAAGAGCATCAGTGCTATAAGAGTGGGGAGTTGCAGTGAGGAGGAGGAGGAGGAGGAGGAGGAGGAGGAGGAGGAGGAGGAGGAGGAGGAGGAGGAGGAGGAGGAGAAAGAGGAGGAGGAGGAGAACTCTTGGAGCTTTTGAGCTGGGTTGTTTTCTTGCAGACATTTCATGACCCAACTAGGTACCTTCACCAGCGTTGGCACAGAGGGTTTTACCCCCTCTCTACTTATATACCCCACTTACACTGACAGAGCAAGCCATGTGTATAGAAACAGGGAGCAAGCCCACATGGCTGGCTGGGGAATTCTGGGAGATGAAGTCCACCCCTCTTAACAGTAGCCAAGCTTGAAAAACTACTTTTTAAAGAAACGGACAGAGAGAGGAGAACGCCCAGTCTAGTTGGGCGTCCTGGCGTTCAAGCTCTGCCAGATTTCAGAATAACCGAAGAACAGAGTCAGAAGGGACTCGGCTGCGCGCGGCTGGCTGAGGAATTCTGGGAGTTGAAGTCCACAAGTCATCAAAGGGCCAGGTTTGAAGACCCCTGCCCTAGACCACTGCAGACAAATGGCTGTCCAGTCTCTTCTCTTCCTGTCTTGCATTTTTCTTTTTCTGGATTGCCCACTGTGTTCAGCTCCAAGAAAGACTCTGGGCTGCTTGCAAAGACCCCCCCCCAAACACGCCCCCCTTTTGCAGGGCTGGGGTGCATGGGTCCAGTGGCCTTTGCTAATAACAGCTCTTCTGGTTTGTCCCCTTCCCTTCCCTTCCCTTCCCTTCCCTTCCCTCCCCTCCCCTCCCCTTCCCTCCCCTCCCCCTCCCCTCCCCTCCCCTTCCCTCCCCTTCCCTTCCCTTCCCTTCCCTTCCCTTCCCTTCCCCTTCCCTTCCCTCCCTTCCCTTCCCTTCCTTCTCTTCCCTTCCCTCCCTCCCTTTCCTTTCTTTCCCTTCCCTTCCCTTCCCTTCCCTTCCCTTCCCTTCCCTTCCCTTCCCTTCCCTTCCCTTCCCTTCCCTTCTCTTCCCTTCCTTCCCCTCCCCTCCCACCGCAGCAGCCACTGGATGAAGGGCTGAGCCCCTCCTCCTCTGCCACCGGCGCGCTGCCCTTTGGCATGTTGTCGGGCATCCATGGTGACGGCGGCATGTGCAGCGCAGGGCCCTCGTTGCCGCTCTCGCCCCGTGATCAAAGCCGGGTGGCTGGACAAGAACCCCCCACAAGGGTGAGCAGGTCTTCTTCTCGCCCCCCAACTCCACCGTCCCGGGGGCCCCTTCGTCCCAGGGACCCGGCGGGGCGTTCTTCCCAGCCCCCACGCGGAGGAAACCCGAAGGTCAACGGGTCTGACCAGCGGGGGGCGGGGAGCCAGGCTGGCCCGCCAATCCTCCGGGCTCGGCAGCTGAGTGCCTTTCCCCCCCTGCAGGTCCTACATCTACCAGAAGCGCTGGGTGAAGTTGGAGAGCGATTACCTCCGGTATTTTGATAGTGAAAAGGTGAGTTGGGAGGGAAGCTGCAGGTGGGGAGTCTCTTCCCTTCCTTCCTCCTCCTCCTCCTCCTCCTCCTCCTCCTCCTCCTCCTCCTCCTCCTCCTCCTCCCCTTCCTCCTTCCCTTCCCTTCCCTTCCCTTCGCTTTGCTTCCCTCCCCTTCCCTTCCCTTCGGTTTGCTTTGCTTTGCTTCGCTTCGCTTCACTTAGCTTTGCCTTGCCTTGCCTTTCCCTTCTCCTTCCCCCTTCCCCCATGCCCTGCCCTGCCCTAACCTTTCTTTCCCCCCCCCTGGGGGATGGCAATATCATCACGGGGGGTCGTGAAGGCTTGGAAAAACATTATGATGTGAACTTGGCAGGGGGGCAGAGGTCGACCTCGAGGTCTCTCGTTTGTGGAGTTCCTCAGGGGTCGGTCCTCTCGCCTCTCCTGGTCAACATCTACATGAAGCCGCTGGGTGAGATCATTCGTGGTTTTGGAGTTGGGTATCATCAGTACGCTGATGATACCCAGCTTTTCATTTCGACCCCAAACCACCCCAGTGATGCCCTCGACGTGATGTCCCGTTGCCTGGAAGCGGTCCGGGTCTGGATGGGGAGGAACAGACTTCAGCTCAACCCTGACAAGACTGAGTGGCTGTGCATTCCGGCATCCCGGGATATTCAGAATATCCCATCTCTTTCTACGGGGGGTGAGCTATTACCCCCCGTAGATAGGGCTCGCAACTTGGGAGTCCTCCTAGATTCACAGCTCTCCTTGGAAGACCACATAACAACTGTGACTAGGGGGGCCTTCGCTCAGGTTCTCCTGGTGCGCCAGTTGCGGCCCTATCTAGACCGGGATGCCCTGCGTACGGTCACTCATGCGCTCGTGACCTCTCGTTTAGACTACAGCAACGCTCTCTACATGGGGCTTCCCTTGAAGACCACTCGGAAGCTCCAACTGGTACAGAATGCAGCCGCGAGAGTTGTGTTGGGAGTCTCCCAATACTCCCATGTTACACCTCTGCTCCGTGAGCTGCATTGGCTCCCAGTTGTCTTCCGGGTGAGGTTCAAGGTTCTGGTAATGGTTTTTAAGGCCCTACATGGCAGGGGTCCGGAGTACCTCGGGGATCACCTGCTGCTGGCGTCGACTCCCCTCCGCCCTGTGAGTTCCCACAGAGAGGGCCTTCTCAGGGTGCCACCGATCAGAGAATGTCGATTGGTGGCCCCCAGGGGGAGGTCCTTCTCTGTGGGCGCTCCGGAGCTGTGGAATCAGTTACCGGTTGAGCTCTGGATGGCGCCCGATCTTCGCTCCTTCCGTCGCGATCTGAAGACTTATTTGTTCGAACAAGCCGGCCTGGCCTGATGGGGGATGGGTTGGGATTTTAATGTTGTTTTAAATGTATTTAATTTATTGTTGTTGTTTGGGCATTTTGTTTAATTCTTTTTTAACTTTTGTAATTTTGTATTTTATATGTATTGCCCTGTTCACCGCCCTGAGTCCTTCGGAAGAAGGGCGGTATACAAATAAAATTAATAAATTAATAAATTAATAAACTTTGAATTAAGCCTTGGGGGTTGGTGGCCACAAAAGGGATCTAAAGGGGGTCGGTGGTAAAGAAAAGGTAGACCACCACTGGCACAGGGTGTTCTCTTACGGACAGAAGACGGGACGCTTTGGGAAATTGGCCACTGACTCCTCTTCCTGTCTTGCTTGGAGAAAGAGGGCATGGATTGAGCACCTCTGGGTTCCCCCATCCTCCCCCTCTCTCTCCTCTGCCTTGCAGGATGTTTACTCCAAACGCTTCATCCTGGTAGCCTCCATCTCCCAGGTCTCCAGCATCGGGGACCAGAAATTTGAAGTCATCACCAACAATCGGACCTTTGCTTTCCGGGCAGAGAGCGATGGTAAATTCTCTGGCTTTGCTGACTGTGGCTCATCTCTCTGGTGGGAGAAGCAGGAGATGCGTTGATATTCTCCTTGCGGCTCTCGGGATTGGGTGGAATAAATGCGCAAGTGCCAATACTCACTTCCAAATATCATA
>CM044357.1:1665265-1694764 GCA_024294585.1 Vipera latastei
CACATCCGGCCTGTGGGCCGGCAGTTAAGACACCCCTGTTCTAGAGTCTCTATCTAGCACAGGGGTCTTCAAAGTTGGAACTTTAAGACTTTGTGGACTTCAACTCCCAGAATTCCTCAGCCAGCCATTCCTGGCCATGCCTGGCTGCCTGAGGAATTCTGGGAGTTGAAGTCCACACGCCTGGCCTACACCAACCCCAAGCATAAGTTTCCTTCCAGATGTGTGGTGATGATCACTCCCATAATTCCCAGCCAGAACTGCCCATGATGTCTAGGAGTTGTGGGTTTGGATGTATTTGGAATGCCCCCATCAGGAGAAAGCAAGATTAGACTGGGATTTAATTCATTTAGAGTAGGGGTCCTCAACCATGGCAACTTTAAGACTTGTGGACTTCTACTCCCAGAATCCCCCAGCCAGGATGCTTTAAGAGGGGTGGACGTCAATTCCCAGAATCCCCCCAGCCAGCCTGCTTTAAGAGGGGTGGATTCAACTCCCAGAATCCCCCAGCTGTCATGCTTTAAGATGGGGGGACTTCAGCTCCCAGAATCCCCCAGCCAGGATGCTTTAAGAGGGGTGGACTTCAATTCCCAGAATCCCCCAGCCGTCATGCTTCAACTCCCAGAAGTCTTATGTGTGTTATATTTCTATCTCGCCAGGAACGTCAGCCCGTATGCTTAATACAAGTCCTCATTTAGTGACTGCCTCATTTAGCAACAGATCTCAGCTGCAGCAGGGATCTCAACGTCTGCTCTGCTACCGTTTGCAGGTCACCAGATCACAAGCACAATCGTAGTTAGCAACCGCTTTGCTCAGCAATGTCTTGAGTAGTGGTCACTAAGTGAGGACTAGTTGCATTCCTTCCCCCCCCCCCCCCCCCCCGCGCCAACCCTCTGGGGCTGAGGGTGGTCTTGAACCTCTCCCTCACCTGCCTTCCGGGACCTGAGATTTGCTTAAGGCAGGAGGTGCAAATAAATCGCCTTTGCTGCTCTGTTGACGTTTAGGAATGTGCTGGATTTAATGCTCCTTTGCTTTGAGGTGGGTGGGCAAGTCACGGCCTCCCATGCTTCCCGGGTCTTTCTTAAAGGCGCCTCCCAGACAGCCCAGGGGGGGGGGGAAGGTGGGCAGAGGGGAGCTTTGATCCCCCAACCCCTTCAGCGAAGGGTTTGGCAGCCTTGAGGAAGGACTGAGCCAGGAACGCAAAGCAGGAGTGGAGAAGTGGTGGGATCTCCAGATCATCAGGAGCTCCGGGCTAAAAAATGTAGAAGAGAACATTTGTAGCTCAGGGTCGAATGGTTTGCAGGGGGGAGGAGAAGGAAAGGGGGGAGGAGGGGGGAGAAGGAGGAGGAAGAGGAGGAGGAGGAGGAGGAGGAGGAGGAGGAGGAGGAGGAGGAGGAGGAGGAGGAGAAAGAAAAGTGGGGTCCCTCATCCTCTCTGAGTTTGGTTGTTTTGACATTTCATGACCGAACTACAGAAGAGCATCAGTGCTGTAAGAGTGGGGAGTTGCAGTGAGGAGGAGGAGGAGGAGGAGGAGGAGGAGGAGGAGGAGGAGGAGGAGGAGGAGGAGGAGGAGGAGGAGGAGGAGGAGGAGGAGGAGAAAGAAGGAGAAAGAGGAGGAGGAGGAGAACTCTTGGAGCTTTTGAGCTGGGTTGTTTTCTTGCAGACATTTCATGACCCAACTAGGTACCTTCACCAGCGTTGGCACAGAGGGTTTTACCCCCTCTCTACTTATATACCCCACTTACACTGACAGAGCAAGCCATGTGTATAGAAACAGGGAGCAAGCCCACATGGCTGGCTGGGGAATTCTGGGAGATGAAGTCCACCCCTCTTAACAGTAGCCAAGCTTGAAAAACTACTTTTTAAAGAAACGGACAGAGAGAGGAGAACGCCCAGTCTAGTTGGGCGTCCCTGGCGTTCAAGCTCTGCCAGATTTCAGAATAACCGAAGAACAGAGTCAGAAGGGACTCGGCTGCGCGCGGCTGGCTGAGGAATTCTGGGAGTTGAAGTCCACAAGTCATCAAAGGGCCAGGTTTGAAGACCCCTGCCCTAGACCACTGCAGACAAATGGCTGCCCAGTCTCTTCTCTTCCTGTCTTGCATTTCTCTGGATTGCTCACTGTGTTCAGCTCCAAGAAAGACTCTGGGCTGCTTGCAAAGACCCCCCCCAAACACGCCCCCTTTTGCAGGGCTGGGGTGCATGGGTCCAGTGGCCTTTGCTAATAACAGCTCTTCTGGTTTGTCCCCTTCCCTTCCCTTCCCTTCCCTTCCCCTTCCCTTCCCTTCCCTTCCCTTCCCTTCCCTTCCCTTCCCCTCCCCTCCCCCTCCCCTTCCCTCCCCCTCCCCCTCCCCTTCCTTCCCTTCCCTTCCCTCCCCTTCCTTCTCTTCCCTTCCCTCCCCTCCCTTTCCTTTCTTTCCCTTCCCTTCCCTTCCCTTCTCTTCCCTTCCCTTCCCCTCCCCTCCCACCGCAGCAGCCACTGGGATGAAGGGCTGAGCCCCTCCTCCTCTGCCACCGGCGCGCTGCCCTTTGGCATGTTGTCGGGCATCCATGGTGACGGCGGCATGTGCAGCGCAGGGCCCTCGTTGCCGCCTCTCGCCCCGTGATCAAAGCCGGGTGGCTGGACAAGAACCCCCCACAAGGGTGAGCAGGTCTTCTTCTCGCCCCCCAACTCCACCGTCCCGGGGCCCCTTCGTCCCAGGGACCCGGCGGGGCGTTCTTCCCAGCCCCCACGCGGAGGAAACCCGAAGGTCAACGGGTCTGACCAGCGGGGGGCGGGGAGCCAGGCTGGCCCGCCAATCCTCCGGGCTCGGCAGCTGAGTGCCTTTCCCCCCCTGCAGGTCCTACATCTACCAGAAGCGCTGGGTGAAGTTGGAGAGCGATTACCTCCGGTATTTTGATAGTGAAAAGGTGAGTTGGGAGGGAAGCTGCAGGTGGGGAGTCTCTTCCCTTCCTTCCTTCCTCCTCCTCCTCCTCCTCCTCCTCCTCCTCCCTCCTCCTCCTCCTCCTCCTCCTCCTCCTCCTCCCCTTCCTCCTTCCCTCCCCTTCCCTTCCCTTCGCTTTGCTTCCCTTCCCTTCCCTTCCCCTTCGGTTTGCTTTGCTTTGCTTCGCTTCGCTTCACTTAGCTTTGCCTTGCCTTGCCTTTCCCCTTCTCCTTCCCCCTTCCCCCATGCCCTGCCCTGCCCTAACCTTTCTTTCCCCCCCCCCTGGGGGATGGCAATATCATCACGGGGCGGTACGGGTTCGTGAAGGCTTGGAAAAACATTATGATGTGAACTTGGCAGGGGTGCAGAGGTCGACCTCGAGGCCTCTCGTTTGTGGAGTTCCTCAGGGGTCGGTCCTCTCGCCTCTCCTGGTCAACATCTACATGAAGCCGCTGGGTGAGATCATTCGTGGTTTTGGAGTTGGGTATCATCAGTACGCGGATGATACCCAGCTTTTCATTTCGACCCCAAACCACCCCAGTGATGCCCTCGACGTGATGTCCCGTTGCCTGGAAGCGGTTCGGGTCTGGATGGGGAGGAACAGGCTTCGACTCAACCCCGACAAGACTGTGTGGCTGTACGTACCGGCATCTCGGGATATTCAGGATATCCCATCTCTCTCTATGGGGGGTGAGCTATTACCCCCCGTAGATAGGGCTCGCAACTTGGGAGTCCTCCTAGATTCACAGCTCTCCTTGGAAGACCACATAACAACTGTGACTAGGGGGGGCCTGTCGCCCAGGTTCGCCTGGTGCGCCAGTTGCGGCCCTATCTAGACCGGGATGCCCTGCGTACGGTCCACTCATGCGCTCGTGACCTCTCGTTTAGACTACAGCAACGCTCTCTACATGGGGCTTCCCTTGAAGACCACTCGGAAGCTCCAACTGGTACAGAATGCAGCCGCGAGAGTTGTGTTGGGAGTCCTCCCGATACTCCCATGTTACACCTCTGCTCCGTGAGCTGCATTGGCTCCCAGTTGTCTTCCGGGTGAGATTCAAGGTTCTGGTAATGGTTTTCAAGGCCCTACATGGCAGGGGTCCGGAGTACCTCGGGGATCACCTGCTGCCGGCGTCGACTCCCCTCCGCCCTGTGAGTTCCCACAGAGAGGGCCTCCTCAGGGTGCCTCCGGTCAGGGAATGCCGGCTGGTGGCCCCCAGGAGGAGGGCCTTCTCTGTGGGCGCCCTGGAGCTATGGAATCAGTTACCGGTTGAGCTCCGGATGGCGCCCGATCTTCGCTCCTTCCGTCGCGATCTGAAGACTTATTTGTTCGAACAAGCCGGCCTGGCCTGATGGGGGATGGGTTGGGATTTTAATGTTGTTTTAAATGTATTTAATTTATTGTTGTTGTTTGGGCATTTTGTTTAATTCTTTTTTAACTTTTGTAATTTTGTATTTTATATGTATTGCCCTGTTCACCGCCCTGAGTCCTTCGGGAGAAGGGCGGTATACAAATAAAATTAATAAATTAATAAATTAATAAACTTTGAATTAAGCCTTGGGGGTTGGTGGCCACAAAAGGGATCTAAAGGGGGTCGGTGGTAAAGAAAAGGTAGACCACCACTGGCACAGGGTGTTCTCTTACGGACAGAAGACGGGACGCTTTGGGAAATTGGCCACTGACTCCTCTTCCTGTCTTGCTTGGAGAAAGAGGGCATGGATTGAGCACCTCTGGGTTCCCCCATCCTCCCCCTCTCTCTCCTCTGCCTTGCAGGATGTTTACTCCAAACGCTTCATCCTGGTAGCCTCCATCTCCCAGGTCTCCAGCATCGGGGACCAGAAATTTGAAGTCATCACCAACAACCGGACCTTTGCTTTCCGGGCAGAGAGCGATGGTAAATTCTCTGGCTTTGCTGACTGTGGCTCATCTCTCTGGTGGGAGAAGCAGGAGATGCGTTGATGTTCTCCTTGCGGCTCTCGGGATTGGGTGGAATAAATGCGCAAGTGCCAATACTCGCTTCCAAATATCACAGAGCATAGAATCTCAGGGCTGGAAGGGACCACGGAGGTCTTCTAGCCCAACCCCCTGCTCAAGCAGGAGATCTTACACCATTCTGGACAAATGGCTGTCCAGTCTCTTTTTAAAAGCCTCCAGTAACCTTTCAACTTCTGGAGGCAAGGAGTTCCACTGGTTAATTGTTCTGACTGTCAGGAAATTCCTCCTTAATTCCCGTTGCTTCTCTCCTTGATGAGTTTCCATCCGTGGCTTCTTCTCCTGCCTTCAGGCGCTTTGGAGAAGAGGTGGGACCCCCCCCTCTTCTTTGGGGCACCCATTCAAGTACCCTAGTCCTTATTTTCATTAGACCAGAGCAGGGGTCTTCAAACTCGGCCCTTTTATGACGTGTGGACTTCTCAGGATCCTTTTGGTATTGTGGCGACCACAATTTCTGTTCCGCACTCCACTTTTTGGGTCTCCCCACTGAACTTTGTAAGGATCCGCTCTGCAGATTGGACTGGTAGACTCCGAGGATTATCTCAGTCTTTGTTTTGTGGTCTTGCCACAATTATACTTTCTGGAGACCTCCTAACTCAGGGCTAGGCAACCTTGGCTCTTTTATGACTCGTGGACTTCAACTCCAGAATTCCTGAGCCAGCATGGGGGAACTGTGGCCCCTTCATGACTGGTGGACTTCAACTCCCAGAATTCCTCAGCCAGCATGGGGGAACTTTGGCCCCTTCATGACTTGTGGACTTCAACTCCAAAATTCCTGAGCCAGCATGGGGAACTGTGGCCCCTTCATGACTGGTGGACTTCAACTCCCAGAATTCCTCAGCCAGCATGGGGGAAACTATGGCTCCTTCATGACTCGTGGACTAACTCCCAGAATTCCTGAGCCAGCATGAGGGAACTATGGTCCCTTCATGACTTGGGGACTTCAACTCCCAGAATTCCTGAGCCAGCATGGTTCAGCTTGGAAACCTCTCCCTTTCCCCTCAGCGTGGCTGGCTCAGGAATTCTGGAGTTGAAGTCCATGAGTCATAAAAGAGCCAAGGTTGCCTAGCCCTGTCCTAACCTAAGGAGAAATTCCTGACAGGGAGAACAGTTTACTAGTGCAAGTACCTGCCTCCAGAAGTTGTGGGTGCTCCATTACTGGAGGCTTTTAAGAAGAGAGCTGTCTGAAATGGTATAGGGTCTCCTGCCTGAGCAGGGGGTTGGACTAGAAGACCTCCAAGGTCCCTCCCAAGGCTGTTATTCTGTAACCCCACCTCCCCGCCTTCCCCCTTGCAGCTGAACGCAACGAGTGGATCCAGGCGGTGCAGAAGATGGTGGACGAAAAGAAGTCCAGGTGTTTACACAGACCGTCCCGTTTGCAGCAGCCGGAAGCAGCCTCGACTCCGTGGAGAAGAGTGGAGCCCTGGAGCTACGGGGCTTTAAAAGCAAGCTCTATGTGGCCGTGGCTGGGGAGAAGGTCTTCCTGTACAAGAACGCCGAGGTTCGTGGATGGTCCTACAAAGAAAGAACTCTCATGCAACCAGGTTGGAGTTGGGCTGGATGACCTAACGGGCCCCTTTTTGGGACAGACAGATATTTCAGATTCTGTCCAGGTGCTGTTGGACTGGATGACCTACAGCAGGGGTCTCCAAGCTTGGGTGGCTGAGGAATTCTGGGAGTTATTATTTATTTATTATTTATTAATTCGGTTTATATACCGCCCTACTCCCAAAGGACTCAGGGCGGTTTTACAAGGCAAAATTTAAAAACAATACAATATAAAATTAAAATAAAATTAAATTAAGTCTAGCCGCAAAAAATTAAAATCACAATTTAAAAACATTAAACCCCTCAGTCCAGACCAGATAGCTCAAAGAGCCAGGTTTTTAGGTCCCAGCGAAATGAACGAAGGTCAGGGGCAGTCCGGAGTTCCGTTGGCAGTTGATTCCAAAGGGCAGGCGCGCCCACAGAGTTTAATTTATTTAATTCCAATTATATCCCGCCCTTCTCCGAAGACTCAGGGCGGCTTACAAGCTTAGCAGTAGCTAAGTCCACAAGTCTTAAAATGGCAAGGTTTGGAGACCCCTTGCTTGGATGGTGGCTGGGGAATTCTGGGAGTTGAGGTTCACAAGCCTCTTTAAGACTTGTGGACTTCAACTCCCAGAATTTCTCAGCCACCCAAGCTTGGGGACCCCTGCTGTAGGTCATCCAGTCCAACAAGTCTTTTAAAGTTCCCAAGCCTGGAGACCCCTGACCTACAGGACCCCTTCTAGGGTCACGCAGAATGCATTTATTATTATTTATTTTTTAAAAAAAATTATCTGCCCAACTCACAGTGACTGCTGATGGATTACAAATATAAAGCCCCAATAAATTTAATAAGGAAATAAATAGTAAATAATAAAAAAAACAATAATATTTCGGATTCAGACCATTTGCAAAAGGCTGTTAGACTAGATGACCTACAGGAACCCTTTTGGAATCAGGCAGTGTGTTTATTAATAAATATAATAATGATAATGATAATGATAATAATGATAATAATGATAATAATGATAATAATAATGATAATGATAATAATAATAATAATAATAATAATAATAATAATAATAATAATAATAATAATAATAGAAAATTGATATAGCTGCCTGCAGTGACTCCTGGTGGCTTACAAAAAAAAAGCCCCAATAAAACTTCAGATTCAGACCCTTTACAAAATGCTGTTGGACTGGATGACCTTCGGGACCCCTTGTGGGGTTCAGGCGGAATGCCTTATTATTATTATTTATTAAGAAAATGGCTATGGCCGCCCAACTCACTCACTCACTCACAGAGACCTCTGGGCAGCTTGCAAAAAACAAAACAAAAACACCACCCCAATCATATCTCCGACGGTGACCATTTGCATTGCGAATGTGGGCTTGAAAATGGCTGCTTGTGATCAGATGTTTTAGGGTTGAAATGGACTTTTGCACCTTAAGCACTTTGGGGGGGGGAACCCCAGAGCCTTGGAGAGTTGGCCTTGAAGGCTAGCAAGCTGCTTTGCACCCAGGGGTAAAATGGGGTGCTGGGGAGACAGTTTGTTTACTTTTCCTCTCTCTGACGCATCCGCCTCTCTGCTTCCCGCTGGGTGTCTCTCTGCAGGAATTCCGGCTGGGGATCGGCATCACCTACATCGAGATGAACGTGGGCAACGTGAAAGACGTGGACCCGAAGGTGTTTTGATCTGACCACGCCTTACCGGATCTTCAGGTAGAGATCTTGGGCGGATCCAAGAGGTTTTCCTTCTGGTTGACGGCAGGGTCTTGATCCCCAGCCATCTGCCAAAGCTCCTGGCTGCCTTCTTGGGGGTTTGTGGGCACAGGGACCCCCAGGCAGAGGGCACTACCGTGTTCTTTCCTTGCCCTTAGCGCAGGGATAGGCAACCTGGGCTCTTTTATGACTCGTGGACCTCCAACTCCCAGAATTCCTGAGCCAGCCGTGCTGAGAGAAAAGGGAGAGGTTTCCAAGCTGAGCCATGCTGGCTCAGGAATTCTGGGTGTTGAAGTTCTCGAGTCATGAAGGGGCCAAAGTTCCCTGATGCTGGCTGAGGAATTCTGGGAGTTGAAGTCCACGAGTCATGAAGGGGCCATAGTTCTCCCATGCTGGCTCAGAAATTCTGGGAGTTGAAGTCCACGAGTCATGAAGGGGCCACAGTTCCCGCATGCTGGCTCAGGAATTCTGGGAGTTGAAGTCCACGAGTCATGAAGGGGCCACAGTTCCCCCATGCTGGCTCAGGAATTCTGGGTGTTGAAGTCCACGAGTCATGAAGGGGCCACAGTTCCCCCATGCTGGCTCAGGAATTCTGGGAGTTGAAGTCCCCGAGTCATGAAGGGACCATAGTTCCCTCATGCTGGCTCAGGAATTCTGGGAGTTGAAATCCACAAGTCCTGAGGGGCCATAGTTCCCTCATGCTGGCTCAGGAATTCTGGGAGTTGAAGTCCACGAGTCATGAAGGGGCCAACAGTTCCCCCATGCTGGCTCAGGAATTCTGGGAGTTGAAGTCCACGAGTCATGAAGGGGGCCACAGTTCCCCCATGCTGGCTCAGGAATTCTGGGAGTTTGAAGTCCACGAGTCATGAAGGGGCCACAGTTCCCCCATGCTGGCTCAGGAATTCTGGGAGTTGAAGTCCACAAGTCATAAAGAGCCAAGGTTGCCTACCCCTGCCTTAGCATCTCTCGCCCCACTTCCTGTGGCTTGTGGTCAGCTCCAGCCAGTCCTTGAATTACAACAGGTCCATTCAAAGTCCCAACGGCACCACAAAAAAGGCCGTTTTTCACGCTTAACGGCCATTACAGCCTACCCCGTGGTCACGTGATGAAAATCCGGATGTTTGGCAACTGACTCACATTTATGACGGCCGCACGTCCCCAGTCTCTCTCTCTCTCTCTCTCTCTCTCTCTCTCTCTCTCTCTCTCTCTCTCTCTCTCTCTCTGTGTGTGTGTGTGTGTGTGAGACCTGATCCCCTTTTGTGACCTTCTGACAAGCTGATTTCACTTAACAACCGGGAAGCCGTAAAACGGGGCAAAAGCTCATGTCTCACTTAGCAAGCTGAATTCTGGGCTCCGTTGCCGGTCGTAAGCCGAGGAGCACCCGTAGTCCCAGGGTGGCCTTACTAAGGCTTTGTAAAGCGGTACTAACTGCTTCTCCTCATCCCTTCCAGCTTTATGGCTGAATCCGACCAGGAGAAGGAGCTGTGGGTGGAAGCCATGCTGCAGTCGGTGGCCGAGGCCCTCTCCAACTTCGAGGTGGCCGAGAGGATCTGGGCCTTGAAGGACAACTGCCTCTGCGCCGACTGCGGGGCCCCCAAGCCCGACTGGGCCTCCATCAACCTCTGCGTGGTCATCTGCAAGCAATGTGCAGGTAGGCGCATCGGCTGGAGGGAAGGATGGAGACGCCACCTTGCTGAGGGTCGTCTAAGGTGATCAAGAGAGGTGAAGGAGCTGAATTTCTCATCCTCTGCCTGGACCTCACCGTGGTCCAGCCTTGTCCGAAGCTCCCTAATCTTGTATTCCCGCAATTAACCGGGTAGAACGATGTTTCTAATGAAGGAGAATATTTGAGGCCCAGGGTTGAACTGAGGGGTCCTTGGTGCTCTCTGAGGTTGGTGTTTTTTTTAATAATAATAATAATAATAATAATAATAATAGTAATAATAGCAACAACAACAACAACTGCAGCAAAGCTACAAAAAACTGTGCTACTCGGAACACCTCACATTTTAAGGAGATACCTGGTTGAGACCTAGGATGCTGGCAGCAACCCGTGTCAACCATCAGCGCCAGTCAATTTGAGTGTTCAGTTGACTGAGTTTCATGTTTTATGAATAAAAGTTAATAATAATAATAATAAAGTTGGAAGGGACCTTGGAGATCATCTAGTCCAACCCCCTGCTCAGGCAGGAAAGCCTATATACCATTTCAGACCAATGGCTGTCCAATCTCTTCTAAAAAAACTTCCGGTGTTGGAGCATCCACATCCCCTGCAGGCAGGTGGTTCCACTGGTTAATTGTTCTCACTGTCAGGAAGTTTCTCCTTAATTCCAGGTTGCTTCTCTCCTGGATGAGTTTCCATCTGTTGCTTCTTGTCCTGCCTTCAGGCGCTTTGGAGAATAGCTTGACTCCCTCTTTGGGGCAGCCCCTGAGAGACTGGAACACTCTATCATGTCACCCCTCATCCTTCTCTTCATTAAACTACACATACCCAATCCCAACAACCGTTCCCTATATTGTTTAGCCTCCAGTCCCCTGATCATCTTTGTTGCTCTTCTCTGTACCCTTTCTAGAGTCTCGACATCTTTTTTACATCGTGGTGACCAAAACTGGGTGCAGTAAAAGTTGGATGCAGACCAAAAGTTTTCTTGCAGATGTTTCTTGCAAATGTCTGCAAGAAAGCAAGCCGGCTCAGAGAGCACCAGGGACCGCTCAGAATTGTGTTTCTCAACCTCAACAGTTGTAAGATGGGTGGGGGTCAGTTTCCAGGATTCTGGGAGTTGAGGACTACCCATCTTAAAGCTGCTGAGGTTGAGGAACAGGGCAGTAAAAGGATCGTTTGATTGTGCTGAATATATCTGGCCTCTTCCTTCATCCTGTGTAATCCACCTCTTAAGATAGGATTCCCGTCTTTCTCCTCCAGGATGTCAGGAACTATTTAAAGGTGTCAAGAGAAAAGAATATTTGTAGCTCAGGGTTGAACTGTGGGGTCCTTGGTCTTCTCTGAGCTTTGTTGCTTGTTTGAGACACTGCGTGGCCCAACTACGGAACATCATCAGTGCTGGAAGGGAGGGGAGGAAGAGGAGGAGAAAGAAGAGAAGGAGAAGAAAAAGGAGGAGGAGGAGGAGGAGGAGGAGGAGGAGGAGGAGGAGGAGGAGGAGGAGGAGGAGGAGGAGGAGGAGGAGGAAAATCACTGTGGGGTCCTTGGTGCTCTCTGAGCTTGGTGGTTTTCTTGCAGATGTTTCATGACCCAACTAGGGAACATCATCAGTGCTAGAAGGGAGGAGGAGGAGGAGGAGGAGGAGGCTTTGCAAAGCCCCGCTCCCTCCTAGCACTGATGATGTGTGAGGTGTTCTCACGAGTGAATCGTTAAAGGAGCTTCCAAGCAAACAGCATCACGCAGAGATGCAATCATATTAGTTTTATTCATGATAGATCAAAGAGAAAGAAATACTTGGCATGAAAGCATTCATGCCTGCATGTGAGAGAAAAATAAAATAAAAGAAAACAAGCTAGCATTACATGACTTAAACTAACTAGAAGTAGAAGCAGAACAAGAAGGCTAGAAGCAGAACAAAGAACAGCCCCTCGTGCAGAGGTATTTATGGGGGGTCCTTGGTCCCTCCCTGACCATAAAACTCTCTCGCCAATGGGGCTGTGGGTCCGGGACCCTTGGCTCATCAGTGGAAGCAAAGAAGCCTCTTTGCCTCCATCTGATGATCCTTTTGGGGAACTGCCAATGGCTGGCACTAAACATCTAACAATTCCCCTTCTTGCCAGCCAATGACAGGGACCAGTGAATGTATGTAAGGGGTGAGCAGGTGTCATGGACATGCATGAAAACATTCAGAAGACCAAACACAAACGCTTACACAGAAGGTTGTGCCGGTCAATGGGAACAGGTTTGGTGAACAGATCAGCTATCTGGTCAGCTGTGTTACAGTGCTCACCATGTATGAAACCCTCTTTTGGCAAGCTGCCTGACATTTTTATAGCGTATGTCTATGTGGCGAGATCTGGAGCCTACTGCATAAGCCTCCGAGATTGCAATTGCGGCAGTGTTGTCCTCTAGAATTTGGATGGGCAGAGGGGGAGATGCCCAGATGCTTGTTATCAGCTCATTGAACCAAGTCAAATCATTGGCCGTGTCTGACAGGCTGCAAATTCAGCCTCGGCCGTGGAGCAAGAAATAAATTTTTGCTGCCTAACATGCCAATGTATTGGGCAGCCATTTAGCAATATGAGGAAACCAGAAGTGCTCCGTCTACTTTTGGTGTCTCCAGCCCAGTCTGTGTCTGAGTAAGCGGAGAGCTGGGCCGTCTTCCCCTTCTCTGGTTCTAGCATAAGGAGAGCATCAGCTGTGCCCTTTAGGTATCTGAGCACCCTTTTGACAGCAGTCCAGTGGAATTCCTTTGGGTGTTCCACGTGCCTGGACAATAGATTCACAGCTAAAGCTATGTCAGGTCTGCTCCAATTGCTGATGTATAGCAAGGAGCCAATCACAGATCTGTAAAGCGTATTATCTGTGAACTCAGGACCGTCCTTATGGGTGTGGTTGTAAAAGTCGCTTTGCATTGGGCTATGCGTAGGATTAGATTCTGTCATTTTGCATTTGGCCAGTAATTCCTCTATCTTTTCTTTTTGAGATAGAGCGAACCCCCCCATTAGTGGCCAAAATATGCACACCCAAGTACTTGTCAACCCGCCCCAAAGACTTCAGAGTAAACTTTTCTTCCAGGGCCTTGGCAAATTCATCACACCTTTCCTTGTTAGGCCCTACATATAATAGGTCGTCCACATAAACTAACACCCGTTCTGTGGTTCCCTTGGAATTGCGTGTGAAAACACATTGATCTGCATGAGATTCTGAGAAACCAACTCGTTCTAAACTCTTTCTAAGACAGTCATACCATAATTTCCCTGACTGCTTAAGACCATATAACCCTTTGTGAAGCAACCATGTATTTCCCCCTTCTTGCTGGTAGCCAGGAGGAGCTCTCACGTAGATCTGCCGGTCCAAGTTGGCGTGGAGGTAAGCCGTCTGGATGTCGAATTGGAAGACTTCTTCTCCCAGAGCGGCTGCAGTCACGAGGGCAGCCTTGACGCTCTCTGCCCGGACGGTTGGAGAGTAAGTCTCCGAGTAGTCCTCCATATAACGCTGAGCGAAGCCCTGGGCTACCAAACGGGCCTTGTATAGGTAGAGGCCCATTGGCAAGTGGTTTGGCTTTGTAAACCCACCTTGTGCCAATGACTTTCCTCTCCTTTGGAGGTTGCTGGGGGGTGAAGACCTTGAGTTGTTTTAAGCTCTGCATTTCCTTCTCCATCGCGAGCTGCCATCTCTCCTGCTCCTCGATGGGCAGCTCCTGGATGTCAGAGAAGTATTTTGGGGTGACCACAACGCTGTTGACAGACGCGATGTGGCCAATGTCAATTCTCTTTGCGGGACCCCTTTGTTGGACCGCTTTGACTCCTTACCTTCTGCCACTCACCGCTCTTTTCTTCCGCGGGTCTCTGAGGTGTCGCTGGGGGTGAAGACGGCGTGTCTTCTTCCATGGGACTGGACGCATCTTCGTCTTGTTCCTCACTTTTCGTCGGTGGCAGGGTATGTGGTCGTCTCAGGTGATGTCGTGGTCGGTGTGCCTTTGCTGGGTCGGTTGGCATATGTGCTCAGATCATTTGAGTGGATCTGGGTCCAATTGGAATCCTCTTCGAAAGAGGCAGATTGGGAAGTCACAGGCCTGCCCCCTTCTCCCAGGAAACGATAGGCCTTGGAGCCAGGAGCATAGCCCAAGAACCTTAGTCTCTGGGAAACAGATCTCCCCTTCTTCCGCAGCTGCTTGGGGATGTGCAACCCATGCATAGGTACCAAAAACACGCAAATGTGCCAGATTTGGTTTCCTACCGTGAACCAGGAAATATGGGGTCTGGTTCACAACACTGCTCCAGGTGCGGTTTAAGGTGTAATTGGCATAATGGACCGCCTCTCCCCAGTATGACTCTGCGACATTTGCGTCTGCGATCAGACTACGCATCATGGTTTGCAGGATTCCATTCCTTTTCTCAGCTACACCATTTTGCGAAGGCGTGAATGGTGCAGTTAGGAAATGGCGGATGCCCTTACGCCTTACCCAGTCCTGGAACTTCTGAGACATGAACTCAGCCCCGCGATCGCTCTGCAATTGTGCGATCTTGGTCTTGTACTGGGTCTCTACGAAGTTGTACAGTGACTTTATGGCGTCAAAGGCTTCAGATTTTTCTGTGAGAGTATACACGTGGCCGTATCTTGAAAAATCATCAACGGCAGTGAGAAAATACTTTTTCTTTCCTAGGGATGGTGTGAAAGGCCCAACCAAATCAACATGTACTAGTTGGTACGGATATAGAGACTTACGTAATGACACCTTTGAGATAGGTGCAGCCTTCCTCTTTGTTTTCTTGCAAATGGCACAGTCCAGAAACACGTCACAGTCCTTGAGCTGGACTCCCTCAGCAAATTCTCCCATCTTTTTAACTACAGGGAAGCTTGCATGACCCAGCCTTCTGTGCAATAAGTGGGCGCACTTATTGTGAATTGGCTTCCCCATTGACACCCTCTTGGCTCTAGTTGCTTTGAGTGGTGCTGTAGGTGCCTGCTGAGATTCAGGCTCCTTGCCCACACTGCCCTTGGAAAGTCTTGGGGCAGGTTGTGGTGGCTTGGGAGAAAAATATGGTAAGCCGTTTATGATTGTAATATTTCCAATGACCCTCTGGTCTCTGGTGACATGACCTCCCCCCTTGCAAAATAAAACTTCCACTTTGTCATCGTCACACAATTTGGTAATGCTTAATAGGTTGTTGGCTATGGAGGGAGCGTGTAAGACACCTTCAACTTTCCCAAGACCAGGTACAGAAACAAACCCCTCCCCAACAACTGAAGCAGTATCTCCATTTGCCACTTTGACTGATGAGTTAATTTTCTTTAACCTTTTAAAACCTTGACTCATATTAGTAATGTGAGAAGAAGCTCCAGAGTCCAGTAACCATAAGTCAGTGGAGCTATCAGCCTTTGTTGTGGGGGTGAGGGAACAAGTATGCAGAGAATTTCCCTTGCCCTGCCACGCCCCTTCCTTGCCCCTTGCCTCTTACTTGATTGGGACCACGTTTAGGGGCTTGATGTTGATGGGGGCAGTCTTTCTTGAGGTGCTCCTCAGAGCCACAGATGAAACACTTAAGCAGAGCATTAATTTGCTCTGAGTTGTGGTGCCCCTTTCTGGCTTGCTGAGTGGTGACTCTGGCGTATTCTCCGGCATCTCTTCTCCTTCTATCCTCTTCGATCAGTCTTCCTGTGAGGTAGGACAGATTTATGTTTTTCCCTCTTGACCGCTTCGAGTGAAACAATGAAATTGCTCCAACTCCTGTCTAGGGAAGCGAAAATGACCGCAACCATGCTCACATCATTTACAGGAAAGCCTCTGGATATTAATTCTGACCTGAGTGCCTTTAATTTTGCAAGATGTTCAGGCATGCTGGCACCAAACCTCAGTCTGGTTGAATAAAGCTCAGTTGTAAGTCTGGTGATGGAACCAATGGTATCGCTGTTGAATAAATTGTATAATAGCCGCCACACTTCATCAGCTCTGAGCCCCGCTGGTATGCTGGAGAACAGGTTATTTATCCAGAGAACTGAGCAGAGTCGAATAAGCCTGCAAATGTCGCACTCTTCTTGACGTCCCCATGGAGGAGGGGGTGGTTTCTGGACCATTTGTAGAGTCCCATTCTTTAAGAGATATAGCTGTATATATTTACTCCAACTGCTATAATTTTCCCCTCCTAGTTGTAGTTTTTTAAAATCATTTGGCAGATTGGCTGCCGGAATATAGTCCTTATCAGACCCACTTTCAAAAATTTTTGAGGTGTCCATTGACATGAATGGGAGAGGAAAAGTGGTTTCCACAGTGAAAGGGGTCCCTCTAGTGGTCGAGGAGGGAATCCTTTCTTGACTATTTATTAACTCCAGATGGGCGTGCCCGGAAACCATGTGATCCGGGGGGAGGGCGTTGTTCAGGATTTCTCCCTTCTTCCCATGAGGCATTGGGGGGGCGGAGCCCAGATTTGCCAGTTCGTAGTTGCCGCAATGGATCCTCCCGAGAATCAAAGGCACATGGATTTTCAGCATTGCCTGGCTTGCCTGGCTGGTCCTGAAGACCTGAAGAGAAGGTGGGAGGCCGCGGGGGTTGATTGTTGGGAGGCTGCAGGCTGGATTTCCCCCGGCAGTTGGGCCCTGTGGAGAGGATGGGAGGCCTTGGGGGGGGGTGTGGGCACCCCCGACGTCTGCCTGGCCCCCAGGGCCGTAGTCAGGACTTGGATGGCCGTTTTAATTGCATTTGTATTTGTATTAGTATCGGCTGGGCAGATCTCATCACCATCATAGGGCCTTAGGCTTTGTGGTGGGGAGAACTCAGGAATATGCATGCTGCCTTGGTCGGGTGTCAGGAATTGCATGTCATTTCTGCTGTATGCCAGGGACTGCTGGCTATTCTGGTTGGATGCCAGGGACTGCTGGCTTTCCAGGCTTAAAAAGTCTTTGTCTCTGTTAGACCGTGTGGGGTTATAGGGGGCCGCCATCTTGTTTCCTGTGCCAGACCACGTGGGCGGAGCCATCTTGTTTCCGCTTGCCCCAGGAAGCTGTAGCTCACAGCTGGGGGGCGGGTTCGCGCCAAAAGCCCTGGGGTCCCGGGGTCACTAAGGGTGGCGGGCGCCATATTTGGAGGCCTCGTGGCCGCTAGGGAAGGGCTCACCAGGGGTTCTAAGGCTTTCTGGGCTGTTTCCTGGGCTGCCCCCCCTTTCCCTTGCATTGCAAAGTTCTCTTTAAGTAGCTCTTCACGTTCCTGTGCAGTCAGCTTACTCACGTGGCGTTTGGTCTCAGCCAGGTCCGTCTCTGCAGCATCTGAGCAGTCTTGGACAGTCTGCAAACCTTCTATGCTCTCCTCTGTGGCGTTCAGTTGTAGAGAGGCATGTGAAGGGGTCCTAGACGCTCTGCTGGATCCTCTGACGGGATGAAGGCCATCCGCGCTCTCATCTGCAGCTGAGGTTGCTTCAGGAACTGAAGACTTGGATGTAGGCAAGGACGCTGTCTTTGATCGATGACTCCTGGTCACGATAATAGAAGTCCTGCCATCTGTTATAAATGAATTTAAGCCGGGTCTTTCAGACATCTTGTTGGATAGATCCTGGCTGGCTTGGAAGCATTCCTTTAAACCATCCTCTGCTACCAACTTGTGAGGTGTTCTCACGAGTGAATCGTTAAAGGAGCTTCCAAGCAAAAAGCATCACGCAGAGATGCAATCACATTAGTTTTATTCATGATAGATCAAAGAGAAAGAAATACTTGGCATGAAAGCATTCATGCCTGCATGTGAGAGAGAAATAAAATAAAAGAAAACAAGCTAGCATTACATGACTAAACTAACTAGAAGTAGAAGCAGAACAAGAAGGCTAGAAGCAGAACAAAGAACAGCCCCTCGTGCAGAGGTATTTATGGGGGGTCTTGGTCCCTCCCTGACCATAAAACTCTCTCGCCAATGGGGCTGTGGGTCCGAGACCCTTGGCTCATCAGTGGAAGCAAAGAAGCCTCTTTGCCTCCATCTGATGATCCTTTTGGGGAACTGCCAATGGCTGGCACTAAACATCTAACATGATGTTCCCTAGTTGGGCCATGAAACGTCTGCAAGAAAACAGCCAAGCTCAGAGAGCACCAAGGACCCCATAGTCCTCCTCCTCCTCCTCCTCCTCCTCCTCCTCCTTCTCCTCCTCCTCCTCCCTTCTAGCACTGATGATATTACCTAGTTGGGCCATGAAACGTCTGCAAGAAAACAGCCACGTTCAGAGAGCACCAAGGACCCCATAGTCCTTCTCCTCCTCCTCCTCTTCCTCCTCTTCCTCCTCCTCCTCCTCCCTTCTAGCACTGATGATGTTCCCTAGTTGGGCCATGAAACGTCTGCAAGGAAACAGCCACGTTCAGAGAGCACCGAGGACCCCACACTACCAGTGTGATAGGAGTTGTAATTTGTTCACTTAGTTATTTATCACATTTCTACGGCCACCCCACTCACTCACAGTGACTCCGAGTGGCTTAAAACCCGATGCAGATCCCAAGAACACCTCCGTCCTGGTGACAACAACCACACCAGCTCCTTGATGGGCTTCATATCCCTCTGGGGTCTTCAGGACCTTTCAAAAGAGGGTCAAGGTGGGGGCCAGTCTTATCTCCCTGCTTTGGTGGCTCAGGTAGGGATGGCTGGGAAACGATGGTCCTTCAGAGAACAAGGGAAGGAGCCAGCACGGAGAAGACCCTTCTCCTTGGACCCAACTCCTTAAGAGAGAGGCACAGCCATCTTCTCCCCTTTTCGCTGCCCCACGTGTCATTTGGTCCCTTGCTGTGGGGCCGGCCCAGTCGAGTTCCCTGTGGAAACTGACCCGGTGAAGAACGTGCTGCTTCCGAGCTTGACCGAGTCTGCCTTGCCCCTTCCCATCTCTAACCTTCTGACCGGATCCCCTTTTCCCGTCCTCCCCACCCAGGAGAGCATCGAGGGCTGGGACCCGGAGTGACCAAGGTGCGGAGTCTGAAGATGGACAAGAAGGTCTGGACAGAGGAGCTGATTGAGGTCAGGAGGGGTGTCTCTCCGAGTCTCTCCGGTGGCTGGACCCCTGTTCTCTCTTAGGGCAAGGGGGCGTCTGGGGGAAGCCAGGAGCAGCGGGGGGATGTGTCAAGACCTGGACTCTGCCTGTCCTGAAGGCTTTGAGCCAATCACCAGGAGGCTGTGAGTTCTAGTCCCGCCTTAGGCATGAAAGCCAGCTGGGTGACTTTGGGCCAATCACCAGGAGGCAGTGAGTTCTAGTCCCGCCTTAGGGATGAAAGCCGACTAGGTGACTTTGGGCTAGTCACTCCCTCTCAGCCCAACCCCACTTTGCAGGGTTGTTGTGGTGGTGGGGAAGATGGGAGGAAGGAGGTTCGTCTCTGCCGACCAAGAAGTTTCCGTTCCTTGAGAAAAGGGGCTGCTTTTAATCCTTGCGTTAGACAGACGCAGCCGCGGAAGGGCAGCCCTTTTCCAAAATGGCCGCTGTGTAACAGCAGGATGGGTAGACATTGCAGCTGGCATCGGCCCAGTGGCTGCAGGCGGCTTCGAAACAGGGCTCTGAAAGTGCCGGGCAAGGCAGGAAGCTCTCAGCCGGGCCACGAAAAGTCCGAGTGGAGATTCTGGAGCAATCGGCGGCCTCATTCTCTCCTTCTCGCCTTCTCAGCTCTTCCTCCAGATCGGCAACGCAGTGGCCAACCAGTTCTGGGCCGCCAACGTGCCCCCCAGCGAAATGATCACCCCCGAGAGCCCCAGCCAGCAACGGCGGCATTTCCTGGTCGCCAAGTACCAGGAGGGCAAATACCGGCGGTTTCACCCGCTTTTCGGCAACCAGGACGAACTCAACCAGGTGGGTGACTGGATGGCACCGCGGGGTGACCCCGGTTTGGGGGCTTGGCGACTGGCGTGTACTCCTGACGGTTGCAGCGTCCCAGGACTGTGGGTTCAACTTTTGGGGCCTTCCGACAAGCAAAGTTAGTGGGGGAAGCCTGATCCTCTTAACGACTGTGTTGCTAAATTAACAACTGCAGTGTTTCACTTAACAACGGTGGAGAGACCGTAGAATGGGGCAAAATTCAGACAATCACCGTCTTGCATTGCAGTGGAAATTTTGGGTTGAGTTGTGCTTATAATCAAGGACTGCCGGTAAAGAAAACCATTTTTGATTGGGGGGGGGGGAAGGAAGGAAAGAAGTAAAAAGAAGGAAAGAAGGAAAGAAAAAGAAAAAGGAAGGAAGGAAAGAAAGAGAAAAGGGAAGGAGGGAGGGAGGAAGGAGAGGGAGGGAAGGAAGGAAGGAAAAAATGAAAGAAAGAAAAAGAAAAAGGAAGGAAAGAAAGAAAAAGAAGGAAAGAAGGAAAGAAAAAGAAAAAGGAAGGAAGGAAAGAAAGAGAAAAGGGAAGGAGGGAGGGAGGAAGGAGAGGGAGGGAAGGAAGGAAGGAAAAAATGAAAGAAAGAAAAAGAAAAAGGAAGGAAAGAAAGAAAAAGAAGGAAAGAAGGAAAGAAAAAGAAAAAGGAAGGAAGGAAAGAAAGAGAAAAGGGAAGGAGGGAGGGAGGAAGGAGAGGGAGGGAAGGAAGGAAGGAAAAAATGAAAGAAAGAAAAAGAAAAAGGAAGGAAAGAAAGAAAAAGAAGGAAAGAAGGAAAGAAAAAGAAAAAGGAAGGAAGGAAAGAAAGAGAAAAGGGAAGGAGGGAGGGAGGAAGGAGAGGGAGGGAAGGAAGGAAGGAAAAAGAATGAAAGAAAGGAAAAGGAAAGAAAGAAAGAAAGAAAAAGAAAAGGGAAGGAGGGAGGAAGGAGAGGGAAGGAAGGAAAAAGAAGGAAAGAAAAAGGAAAGAAAGAAAAGGGAAGGAGGGAGGAAGGTAAGGAGAGAGGGAGGGAAGGAAGGAGAGTAGGAAGGAAGGAAAAAGAAGGAAAGAAAAAGAAGGAAAGAAAGAAAAAGAGGAAAGAGAGAAAGGAAAGAGCAAAAGAAAGAAAGAGAAAGGAAGAAAGGCAGGGAAGGAGGAACAAAAAAGAAAGGAAAGAGAGAGAAAAGAGAGAGAAGAAGAAAGAAAGAAAGAAAGAAAGAAAGAAAGAAAGAAAGAAAGAAAGAAAGAAAGAAAGAGAGAAAGAAAGGATTCTGTGACTTCCCTAAATGGTGGAGGAGAGCTGATCCTGCTCTTTGCAAAAGAGGAACCAAAACTGGCCTCAGAAGTGGGTGGGTGGACGCCCCCCCCTCTTGCGGAGAGAAAACATCCTTTTCTCAAATTCCTTCTCCTCCTTTTTTTGTTGACCCAACCAGTTTTGCAGGAAATGGGAAGAAAAGGCTTTTTTTCCCCTTTTCTTTTCGGATTGTGGGCTGGCCCCAGATGGGCGAGCCTTTCTTTCTTCAGCCTTCCAGAAACAACAGCTCGGAAAAGGCCTGGCCTGCCTAAAAATTAACCCCCTCCAGCCAGTCAAAAAAACAAACAAAACCTTCCCCATCGGTTGGCTGTGCTTCCCCCCCCCAGCAGCTGAAGGACTCGAACCCGGGTCCCGGGGGCCAGGATCCGAGAAGAGGCAGATGGGGAGAGAAGCAAGGAAAGGGTGTGGAGGGCCAACAGCAGCCCGGTGAGGCAGGAGGCTGCGGTGGCCGAGAAAGCAGCTGTTAAACTGAGGACTAGGAACTTGAAGGCAGCAGGGGCTTAGCAAAGGAAACAAGAAGCTGGCTCCGAGAAGGACGTTTTTGACCCACGACACCTGCCCCAACTTGGGGGAGAAGGCTGACGCTCCAGAGCCTCGGGGGGGGGGGGCGAAGGCTTTTTTGGGGGTGGGCGTGCTCCCCCTCGGGGGTTCCCAGGAGGGCCCGATCCAGAAGGGCAGCAGATAGACCCCCAGTTGGGCATCTCCTGCCCCCCTCCAGCGGAGGCATCCTCAGGTCCCCAGGGCCAGGGCGGCCGCAGCCCAGAAAAAAATTGGCTCGAGACGCCCGGGCCAGCCCGGAGGAGGGAGCGGTTCCTGGCTGCCTCCTCCAGATGTTTGTCAGCATCTGCTCTCTGACCGAGCCAGAGAACCGGGACCGGCTTGGCCAGATCGTCGCCCTCCGGCCTCTCTCTCTCTCTCTCTCTCTCTCTCTCCGCCCTCTGCTCTGCTGGCTGGTGCAGAGACGCCGCCGGACGCCTGCTTCCTCCTCTGGGTCTCCTCCGGCTCCAGCAAGCTCCTGGGTCCAGCTGCTCTTCTTCCTGCTTGGGTCGGGGGCTGGACTAGAGGATCTCCAAGGTCCCCTCCCACTCGGTTATTCTGTATTCTCTCCCCTGCCGCTGCCCAGCTTAGCTAGTGGGGCCACCCACCTTCCCCGGATCTTCCTGGTTTGAAAGGTGACCTCTTCTCCCCTCCCTCTCCCCCCCCCCGCCCTCCCCCCCAGGCCCTGTGCACCGCAGTGACCACCAGTGACCTGGCCGAGAGCCTCTCGCTGCTCTTCTGCGGGGCCGTAGTGGATTGCTACACCGGAGACCCGGATTATCCCACCCCGTTTGCCCTGGCAGAGCAAGCTGGGACAGAGGCTGCAGATGGAGTTCCTGCTGCAAAACAAGACCTCCGTAAGGCGAGGGGGGATGCAAATGGAAAAGAGGGGGGAGGGGGCTCTGGAGGGAGGAGGGGGACGAATAACCCCCCCCCCGCCCTTTGAAGGGCTCTTTGGCTGCAGGGCAGGCAAAGCCTGCCTCGTGGCACACCAGAGCCATTTCCAGAGGTTGCAGCCAATGGTTTACTACGGGGTCTTCCTGACCCCTGGGTGGGCGGGTTGGGCCCCAAGGGGGCTTGGAGGTGGGCTTTTCTGTGCTTAAGGAGTGTGGTTCCCCCCCCCCCGTTTTGGGGGAGGGGTCCTTTCAGGGCTTCGTCTTAGCAGAACAGGAAGGCGAGGGCCAGAGGAGAAGAGCGGGGCCAGTCCCCAGCCTTCTGCACGTCACTGCGGCTGGTTGCACAGCCAGCCAGATGTTCAGAGTGGACTTGGCATTTTTGCCCACCTCTTGGGCGCTTCCCAAGACCCCCTGGGATGGGCGGATGTGGATGGTTGAGGGGGGGTTTAAGGTTTTAGAGCAGGGGGAGGGGTCAGCTCGTTTCCCGCGCGAGTCAAACTGCCTCTTGCAATTGACCGATGGTGAGTTTGCGCATGCCGATGGGTTTCAAGGGCTGCTCCAGATGTTTGGGGATTGCAGGCAAGGTGTCTATTACTATTAGGGTGGTTTGCACAGTCAGCCAGATGTTTGGACTAAATTTGAATATTTGTATACACCCCTTGATTCCTTCCAAGAACCCTGGGATAGGCATGTCTGGATGTTTGATGGTATTAAAGGTCTCGTCACAGGAAGTCAGCCGTTCCAAGTCAAGCTGCCTTCTGCAATTGACCGATGGGGATTTTGTCAATGCCCAGGGTTATTATTACGGTTCATCGCAGACTCAGCCTGGATTTGGCATTTTTGTCCGTTTGTCCAGTCCCTTCTCAAGGACCTGGGATACGAAGTTGTGGTTGTTTGATGGTCTTAAAAGCATCACAGCTGTTCTGAGCAAAGTTGCTCTTTGCAGTTGACCAACCGGTGATTCTCTCAATGCCGATGGGGTTCAAGTAGCACTCCCGATGATTGGCACGGCACGCCCATCTCATCCAGGGGATGCTCAGTGCCTCCCCAGTTGTGGAAACAACCATCCAATTAAAACAAGTTAAAAAAACCCCCAATATTCAGCCATATAAAAACCACCAATAATCTTTTCTCAAACAAACCTAGTCCTCAACTTTCAACATGGTCTGTTTGTTGTGGGGCAGGCAGGAATCTGGGGAAGATGCCCCCCCTTTTTAAGCAGTGAGGGAAGGTGCACCGGGGGCGGTCCAGGGGTGAGGGGTGAGCTAGGGGCACCAGCTTGTAAGTGCAAAAGAAGGGAAGGGCCAACCTCAGAACAGGTGCTGTTGAAACAGAATGGAAATCGAAGAGTGACTTTACAATTAGTCCTTGACTTATGACCACAGTTCATTCATTGATTTATTGGTTCATTGATCGAGTCGATTGATTCATTGATCCGTCGATTGATTATTTGATTGATTCATTGGTTGATTCATTGATTCATTGATTGATTCATTGATTCATTGATTGATTCATTCATTCATGATTCATTCATTTATTAATTAATTCATTGATTCATTCATTCATGTTTCATTCATTCATGATTCATTCATTCATTCATTCATTAATTCATTGATTGATTCATTGATTCATTGATTGATTGATTGATTCATTGATTGATTCTATCAGAGGTGTGCACAGTCTTATTGCACAAGATAACCCAGGAGTAAACACAGTAAACAGTGGTCTATATTAAATGGTGGTTTATCTTACACTGTCTACAATATCATACACCAGGAACAATATACATACATGTGCTAATACAGCAGATCCAACACACTACAGTTACAGCAGGAAACGGAAGAGAAAGAACACTTCAGTGGAGCCTTCCGTTTTATACAAAGGCTCTTAAAGAGACACAGACCCTGCTGAGTCATTCCCATCATTACATCTTACATTACATAAGCTGGTTAGCTGTTAACTCATAACCTGGACAGATTCATTGATTCATTCAGTTTCTATGGCCACCCGTCTCAGCCAACGACTCTTGAGACAATTGAGATCAGAATATCCATGGCAGAGCAAAATGATTTTTAACTGGGTGGCGCCCAAGTGCCATGGCTCTTAAGCCAATAGTTCACTTGTTAAGTGAATCACACAGTTGTTAAGCAGATCCGGCTTCCCCCCATTGACTTTGCCTGTTGGAAGCCGGCTGGGAAGGTCCGAAATGGCCTTCACCTGACCTGGGATGCTGCAGCCATCAGAAATACATAACTGTGAGAGGGACCTCAGAGTCCTAGTGGACGATCGCTTGACCGTGAGCCAGCTGTGTGCAGCAGCAGCCAAAAAAGCTAATACAATCCTGGGTTGCATAAACAGAGGCATAGAATCAAGATCACGCAAAGTACAGAGTACAGAGAAGAGCAACAAAGATGATTGGGGGGCTGGAGGCTAAAACATATAGGGAACGGTGGCTGGAATTGGGGATGTCTAGTTTAATGAAGAGAAGGACAAAGGGGGACATGATAGCAGTCTTCCAGTATCTCAGGGGCTGCCCCCAAAGAAGAGGCAGTCAAGCCACTCTCCAAAGCACCTGAAGGCAGGACAAGAAGCAACGGATGGAAACTCACCAAGGAAAGAAGCAACTTAGAACTAAGGAGAAACTTCCTGACAGTGAGAACAATTAATCACTGGAACTCCTTGCCTCCAGAAGCGGTGAATGCTCCAACACTGGAAGTTTTTAAGAAGAGACTGGACAGCCCTTTGTCTGAAATGGTATAGGGTTTCCTGCCCTGAGCAGGGGGTTGGACTAGATGACCTCCAATGTCCCTTCCAACTTTTCTTCTTCTTCTTCTTCTTCTTCTTCTTCTTCTTCTTCTTCTTCTTCTTCTTCTTCTTCTTCTTCTTCTTCTTCTTCTTCTTCTTCTTCTTCTTCTTCTTCTTCTTCTTCTTCTTCTCTTCTCTCATTCTTCTTCTTCTTCTTCTCTTTCTCTCCTCCTCCTCCTCCTCCTCCTCTCCTACCTCCCTCCTCCTCCTCCTCCTCCTCCCTCTCCTCCTCCTCCTCCTCCTCCTCCTCCTCCTCCTCCCACTG
This sequence comes from Vipera latastei, assembly GCA_024294585.1. Lineage (NCBI taxonomy): Eukaryota > Metazoa > Chordata > Lepidosauria > Squamata > Viperidae > Vipera > Vipera latastei. The sequence continues at coordinate 1,690,698 of CM044357.1, forward strand.
ATGATGTTCCCTAGTTGGGTCATGAAACGTCTGCAAGAAAACCACCCAGCACAGAGAACATCAAGGACCCCACAGTCATTGTCTTCTTCTTCTTCTTCTTTCTTCTCTTCTTCTTCTTCTTCTTCTTCTTCTTCTTCTTCTTCTTCTTCTTCTTCTTCTTCTTCTTCTTCTTCTTCATCTTCTTCTTCTTCTTCTTCTTCTTCTTCTTCTTCTTCTCTTCTTTCTTCTTCTTCTTCTTCTTCTTCTTCTTCTTCTTCTTCTTCTTCTTTTTATAAAACCCCAGTGAGGCCACACCTGGAGTACTGCAGCCAGTTTTGGTCACCATTACCACAAACTGTATGTTGAGAGTTTGGAAAAAAAATCAGAGAAGAGCAACTAGGATGATTTAAAGGCCTGGAGAGTAAAACATACGAAGAACGGGCTGTGGGATTTGGGAAATGGCCAGTCTGGAGAAAAGAAGGACTAGGGGGGACATGATGGTCAGTCTTCCAGTATTTGAGGGGCTGCCACAAAGAAGAGGGAGGGGGTCAACCTATTTTCCAAAGCACCAAAGACAAGAAACAATGGATGGAAACTAATCAAGGAGAGATTCAACCTAGAACTAAGGAGAAATTTCCCAACAGTGAGGACAATTAGCCAGTGGAACTACCTGCCTCCAGAAGTTGTGGGAGCTCCATCACTGGAGACTTTTACGAAGAGACTGGGCAACCCCTTGTCTGATAATGGTCCAGGGTCCCCTGCTTGAGCAGGGGGTTGGACTAGAAGACCTCCAAGGTCCCTTCCAGCTCTATTCTGATTGATTCATGGATGGATGGAAGACCACCAGAAGATCCTAAAGCTATAAACTAGCCTGTGAATTTGAAAAACATGCTCAGGGGGAAAAAAACAACTACAACCAACTCAGAGGAAAATCCATTCACCGTTGCTGGAGGCCAGCTGGATTGGAGACCATCCTTATCTCTCCTTTCTGAGAGCTGACATGTTCTCTCTCCTTTCCTGCATGGATCTCTGACCGCAGAAACGTGGAAAGGAAGGAATGCAGGGTGTGTGAGGCCTTTCCCTGGCAAATCCAGGAGGAATTTCCAGCAGTGAATGATGGATTGTTGTGGGGTATTTTGTGAGTCACTCAAATGCAACAGCTGGTTCCTTCAGCTTCCTGGCAAGGAATGAGGTCCACCAGGAAGAGGAGACATTTATGCAGAGGTGTGACAAGGAAGGGGTCGGGGTCCTTATGAAGCAGAAGACCACCCCTGAAATAACAGGCAACCCCCAGCTTCTGAGCTCCTCCTTAAACCCCTTCACGTCAAAAGCAGGAATTTGAATCCTTGCAGAAGCCAGAAAAGTCCTGGACAAATCCTTCCTGGCTGGCCTCAGTTTGTTGGTGGGTGATTGATTGATTTGATTTGATTTGACTTGATTCCTATGTCCGGTCATCTCAGCAAACAACTCTGGGCCACTCACAATTCAAAGCATACATTACAATTAAAATCTCAATAAAAATAGTAAAAATAGGTGAGATGGTATAAATTCTCCTGCTTGAGCGGGGGTGGGTGGGTGGACTAGAAGACCTCCAAGGTCCCTTGCAGCTTCTATTCTGTTCTGTTCTGTTCTGTTCTATTCTATCCTTTCATTATATATTCAAGATGGACAGTATTTAAATATTTTATTGTTATGTATATGTAGGGGTGTGGGTCTATACATATGTTGTTTATAGTATGTTTTAGTTGTGTGTCATGTATGTGTTTCACTTTGAGAACGGGGCAACTAAATTTCATTTTTGATGTGTGCCGTTGTGCCCACAGTAAAAAATGACAATAAAGATTATCTTATCTTATCTTATCTTATCTTATCTTATCTTATCTTATCTTATCTTATCTTATCTTATCCTGTTATTCTATTCTATTCTATATTCTATTCTATTCTATTCTATTCTATTCTATTCTATTCTATTCTATCTATTCTATTCTATTCTATTCTATTCTATTCTATTCTAATAATATGTAATGTAATGTAATGTAATGTACATGTAATGTAATGTAATGTAATGTAATGTAATAATATAATATAAATATAATATAATATAATATAATAATATAATATAATATATAATATAATATATAAATATATAATATAATATAATATAATATAATATAATATAATATAATATAATATAATATTAAATATAATATAATATAATATAATATAATATAATATAATATAATATACATATAATATGTTATTCTAGTAAAGCTGTTATAAAACCAATGAATGAACCCCCTCCCTCCACCCCTTTTACTTTCAGGGATATTTGAAGGATTCATTAAGGGTCCAAATCTCCCTTCCAAACAGGAGGGCGCAACTGTTGATCCGAGAGACAGACTGCAAAACCAGACGTGCTTTTGAAGGAGGGAAACCTGGCGGGGTGTTTTGCTAGTAGAACATCTGGTTTTCATTGTTTCCCCCCTCCCAGCCCTTGGGACGTTGAATTTGGCTGCCCGGCCTTAGAAAAGACATAAAAGCAGGAACAGAACTGCCTGGACTGGGAATCAATCTGTCGTGGCCTCTGATCATCTGAGGCCGGGGGTCTCCAAGCTGGGCCACTTAAGACTTGTGGACTTCAACTCCAGAATTCCCCAGCCAGCCCTTGCTTGCTTTCCTCCCTCCCTCCCTTCTTTTCCTCCCCACCCTTCTTTCCCCCCTCCCTCACTTCCTTTTCCTTCCTTCCTCATTTCCCTCCCTCCCTTCTTCCCCACCCCATCCCATCACTCCCTCTCTCCATCCATGCTGGCTGGGGAATCCTGGGAGCTGAAGTCCACGAGTCTTGAAAAGTGGCCAAGCTTGGAGCTCCTGGCCTTGGATGCTGGCTGGGGGATTCTGGGAGTTGAAGTCCACGAGTCTTAAAGTGGGTTTCCTCCTGCCGCGGTCTCCACTGGCCACTCTTTGGCTCTGCCTTGTCTTTTCAGAGACTCGCCAGCTGGACGCTGGCACCCACTCCGACCAGTGCTACTCGCTTATCTCAGCTCTCCGTGGCTCACAATGGCTTCCTCTACAAGGCGCCCCTCCATGGCCAAGCTGGCCCTCGAGCGGAACCCCGAGAAGGTCAGACGGCGCCACTGGGGGCGCGGTGGGGGGGGCGGAGGGGGGGGCTTTTCTAGGTCAAAGTCCAGGAACAGAAAGAGAAGAGATTTCCCCCCCCCCTCACACACACACACTTACCTGCAGTTTGCGGCTTTCCCTAATCTAGTCTGATTTCATTCGGTTGCTCCTTTCCTTCTCCCCTCCTTCCCTCTGTCTCTCCTTCCTTCTTTCCTCCCTCCCTCCTCCCTTTCTCTTATCTCCCTCCCTCTCTTCGCTCTGCTTCCTTCCTTCCTTTCCTCCCTTCTCTCTCTCTCCATCCCCTCCCTTCCTTCTTCTTCCTTCCCTCCCTCCCTCTCCTTCCTTCCTCCCTCCCTCCTTCCTCCCTCCCTTCATTCCTTGTTTCATCCCTCCGTCCCATCTCTCTTTCCTTCCTTCCTCCTCTCCCTCCCTCCCTTCCTCCCTCCCTATCCCATCCCATCCCATCACTACCATCCATCACTCCATCCATCCATCCATCCATCCATTTATACTTCATAAAAGTCTTCCTGACAAATAGCTCTTGTCCCCTCCCTCCCTCTCTCCTTCTCACTGCCCCATTCACAAGGAATGCGACAGGGGACTTTAGCCCCACTGGGACCCCCCCCCTGCTCTTCTGGCTCTCCTGACCCCCCCCCAGGGAAGCCCCTGTCCCAAGCCCAGAAGCTTTTATTTCAGCTTCGTCTGAAAGGGGCAGTTCCTCCTTCCCTGGCCCCAGACATTCTCTCCCCCCCCCAGGCAGACCCCCCGAGTCCCCTCCTGGCGGCCTGGTTCTGCCTTCGCCCCCCCCCCCCCACACACTGTGGCTTTTCTCCCTCCCCAGAATTCAGCCGCCGGTGGTGCCAGTTGCAGGACGGGCTCTTCAACTACTACGAGAGCAACACCAACACCGTCCCCAACGGAGAGGTCAAGATGCAGGAGATTGTGTGTCTCGCAATTCCCCCGCCGGACAC
>CM044357.1:1694964-1762464 GCA_024294585.1 Vipera latastei
GAGGAAGGGAGAGAGAGAGAGAGGAAGGGAGAGAGAGAGAGAAAGAGGAAGGATGAGAGAGAGAGAGAGAGAAAGAGGAAGGGAAGAGAGAGAGAAAGAGAGAGAGAGAGGAAGAGAGAGAGAGAGAGAGAAAGAGGAAGGAGAGGAGAGAGAGGAGAGAGAGAGAGAGAGAGAGAGAGAAACGCACCCATGGTTCAAGCAAGACGGTCCTACAAAGGGTAACCCAACCGGGACAAGCGGCAGAACCCAGAACTACGTCGGTGAAGGCCCCGATGGCTCAGAAGGCTGGAAGAGACGCCGAGGCCTCCAGGTCCAGCTCTCTGCTCCAAGCAGGAGCCTCCTCGGCCCTGAAGCCCCCCAGGAGGAGAGGTCCACCCTCTCTCTCTCCTCCACCGCTTCCACGGTCAAGGGGTTCTTATGGGTTAGGGTTAGGGAAGTCCATCCTATCTGGGTGGACATCCCGGGCATCTCACAAAGGAGCCCACCCCCCCCCCGGACCCTCCTCTCCTCCTCCACCCCCGCCTTCTCCAAGAGCAGAAAGAACCCCTACAGCAGGGGTGTCAAACTCAATTTCATTGAGGGCCACATCAGCATTGCGGTTGCCCTCAAGGGGGCGGGTGGGTGTGGCCTACTGGGTGGGCGTGGCCTGCTGGGTGGGCGTGGCTAGAGTGCGTATGGCCTACTGGGTGGGCGTGGCCAGCTCTACATCCTTGGCATCAAGGGTTCCTATGGGGGCCTGGGCAGGAGTGGGACAGATCTGAGGGTCTCTGGCAGAAGGAGGGGTCTCTGGGCCAAGGGCACTGGGGGCTGTTCCCTCACTGTTTCCAGGATGGCTTCGCGGGGCCACATGAAACCACTTCGCGGGCCGGATCCGGCCCCCGGGCCTTGTGTTTGACATGTCTGCCCTACAGGGTGGAAACACTCCCCCCCCCCCCGCAAAGCCTTGCCTGCCTTCCAGAAGGACATCGCCCAGAGCTCTGAAAGGAGAAGGCCAGCCTCCTTCTCCGGCTCTCCAGCAGAGTCAGTGTCCAGTCAGACCCTGGTGGTCTCTGCCCGGTGAGCCTGAATCCTCTAGATCAGGGGTAGGAAACCTTGGCTCTTTTATGACTCGTGGACTTCAACTCCCAGAATTCCTGAGCCAGCATGGGGGGAACTTTGGCCCTCTCATGACTCCTGGACTTCAACTCCCAGAATTCCTCAGCCAGCACGGCTCAGCTTGGAAACCTCTCCCTTTCCCCTCAGCGTGGCTGGCTCAGGAATTCTGGGAGTTGAAGTCCACGAGTCATGAAGGGGCTTAGGCCTAGGCCAGGGGTAGGCAACCTTGGCTCTTTTATGACTGGTGGATTTCAACTCCCAGAATTCCTGAGCCGGCATGGCTCAGCTTGGAAACCTCTCCCTTTTCCCTCAGCATGGCTGGCTCAGGAATTCTGGGAGTTGAAGTCCACAAGTCATAAAAGACCCAAGGTGGCCTATCCCTGCTCTAGATCATCCCCAGAACCCCCCACCCCCGCAGACTTGATGGAGGGGGTGGGCTTCCTTGGGCAGGAGGTTGGCCACTAGGAGAACAGGGAAGGGCAGAGCTCCTGTTGAGGGGAGAGGGAGGGAGGGGAGGGCAGGGAGGAGAGCACCAAGGAAAAAAAAAGAGGGAAAGGGAGAGGGAGAGAGGGAAGGAAGGAAGGAAGGGGGAGAGGGGAGGAAGGAAGAAGAGAAGGGGAGGGAGGGAGGGGAGGGAGGGAGGGAGGGAGGGAGGGAGGGAGGGAGGGAGGAGAGCAGGAAGGAAAGAAAAGAAAGGAGGGAGAGATGGAGGGAAGGAAGAAAGGAGAGAGGGAGGGAGGAAGGAAGGAAGGGGGGGTAGAGGGGAGGAAGGAAGAAGAGAAGAAGGGGAGGAAAGAAGGAAGGAAGGAAGGAAGGAAGGAAGGAAGGAAGGAAGGAAGGAAGGAAGGAAGGAAGGAAGGAAGGAAGGAAAGGAAAAGAAAAGGAAAGGGAAATTGAATATTGGAAGAATCAGGACAAAAGAAGAACTTTTCGTACACCCCCCCTTCCTCCCACCCTGGAATTCCTGAAACGTCGTCGGGATGGCCATCAGCTTGCTCGGCTTCAAAGGAGGCTTGGGCCAACAACTCAGGGCAGACTAAGAACCCAGAGCCGGGGGGGGGGGGCACCCCCGCAGGCCATCTCTGCTGGAAGACTGGGAACTTCCCCGCCCGTCCGGGGGCTCGGCTGCCGGGAGAAGGGGCTGCCGGTGGAGGAGAAGGTCGGGGTCCCCCCCCCCCGCAGGACATGGCTTCTGCCCTGAGGTTGGGCCTCTGGCTTAGTCCACCCAGCTGGGCTCCTGGAGGGGGACCCGGACCCAAATGAAGACGGGATTCTCAGGACAGACATTCCCAGCACCACGGCCAGCAGGCAGGTCCTCAAGGTGGGGTCCAAATGTCAAGGTGGTTGATCCCGAGGTGTGGATTATGGGCCTTGACGCACCTCGGTGGCCGCCATCTTGGCGTTTTGGACGCTACCTGCCCAATCCACAGAGTGGGCGCCAGGAACGCTGGGGGCTTTTAAGAAGAGACCGGACGGCCGTTTGCCTGCAACGGTCTAGGGCGGAGGTGGGGAACATTGGCTCTTTTGTGACTTGTGGACTATCAACTCCCAGAATTCCTGAGCCAGCCATGAAGGGGCTGGACTAGAAGGCCTCTTGAGGTCCCTTCCAACTCTATTGTTCTGTAAGGGTCTCCTGCTGGAGCAGGGGGCTGGACTAGAAGACCTCTTGAGGTCCCTTTCAACTCTATTGTTCTGTAAGGGGTCTCCTGCTGGAGCAGGGGGCTGGACTAGAAGACCTCTTGAGGTCCCTTCCAATTCTATTGTTCTGTAAGGGTCTCCTGCTGGAGCAGGGGGGGCTGGACTAAAAGACCTCTTGAGGTCCCTTCCAACTCTGTGATTATGTTACTCTGTCAGGGTCTCCTGAACTTTCAATCCCTCCCGCGCCCCCCGCTGAGGATGTCACAAACAGAACAGGCACCAGCAGCAGCCAATGGGGCCTTGGAAGGGGCGGGGCTTGAAGCTTGCCAGGGGGCAATTGTGGCCAGGAAAGGGGAGGAGCTCCCCCTCTGTCTGAGGAAAAAAAAAGGGGGCGGGTTCCGGTGCCTGATTGACGGCTAGAATTCTGAGCCGCTGGAATTGTGAAGCACCCTTTGACAGAGCTCCGGAGGGCGGGGCTTCAAGCCAGAGGGAGCCAATCGGGCGGGACCTTGGGCTTGAAGGGCTGCTGAGAATTAGAACTGAGTGGCAGTTAAGGCTCTGAGCCATGGGGGGCACCTAGTGGCAGGAATTGAGGGAGGGGACACCCTGGGGGTCTTGTCTCCCCTCTTTTCTGCCCTGGAAGCCAAGGATGGCGGCCGCTTGGCTGCAGCTGCTTTGGCTGCTCTTCAGACTGGGTGGGTAGAAAGACTTGGGGTGGGTGGCAGACTGGTGGGGTGGGGTTGGGGGGGAGAGAAGAGCGGCTAAACTACAACTCCCAGAAGCCCGGCAGCCAGGCTCAAGTTGAGGGACATTGGGAGTTGTAGTTCCCCCCCCCCCCCGTTCCCGGAGGCTCCAGGCTCCCTCAAGCCCAGCCCTGGGAGAAGATAAGCAGGTGCCTACTCCAAACTCTGAGCTGGTGCCTCTGGCTGGCAGGGGCGGAAGGAATAAACCGAAGGAGACGCCTCTGAGCCCCAAGGAGAGAAGCAACCTGGAATTAAGGAGAAACGGCCTGACAGCGAGGACAATTAGCCGGTGGAACAGCTGGCCACCAGAAGTCGTGGGTGCTCCATCACTGGAGGTTTTTAAGAAGAGGCTAGATAGTCACGTTGTCTGAGATGGGGTCTAGGGTCCCCTGCTTGAGCCGGGGGTTGGACTAGAAGACCTCCGAGGTCTCTTCCAGCTCTGTTCAGTTCTGTTCTACATCCGGAGTGCCTTCCCAGCACCAAAGGAAGCAAATCAGCTTCTGCTTTACCCTTTGCGCAGTCTTTGTAACTAAGATGGAAATCCTAGACCGCTAGATCCCAAAATATCTAGGGGAGGCAGGCTTTTCCAGCTGTCTGTCTGTCTGTCTATCACCTGTCTTCTAATCTATTTTCTATCATTTTGTCTTTCTCTGTCACCTATCTTCTATCTTCTAATCATATTTATCTATCATCTGCCATCATCTATATTCCCTATCAATCTATTTTCTATCATATCTATATCTTGCCTTCTATCATCTATATTATCTATAATTTATCATCTGTCTATCATCTCTATATCTATCTATCTATCTATCTGTCTATCTATCCATCTATCATCTGTCTATCATCTATTATATCTATATCTATCCATCTATCATCTGTCTATCATCTGTCTATCATCTATATCTATCAGCTATCTTATCTATCAGCTATCATCCCTCTATCTATCTATCTATCTATCTATCTACCTATCTACCTGCCAGTTATCTTATCTATCCATCTGTCTATCTATCATCTCTATATCTATCTATCTATCTATCTATCTATCTATCTATCTATCTATCTATCTACCTGCCAGTTATCTTATCTATCTATCCATCTGTCTATCATCTATCATCTCTATATCTATCCATCATCTGTCTATCATCTGTCTATCATCTCTATATCTATCAGCTATCTTATCTATCATCTGTCTATCTATCATCTCTATATCTATCTATCAGCTATCTTATCTATCCATCTGTCTATCATCTATCATCTCTATATCTATCTATCCATCTATCATCTCTATATCATCTCTCTATCTATCGGCTATCTTATCTATCTCTATCATCTGTCTATCATCTATCATCTCTATATCTATCAGCTATCTTATCTATCCATCTATCATCTGTCTATCATCTGTCTGTCATCTCTATATCTATCATAGGTATCTTATGTATCTCATAGAATACTAGGGCTGGAAGGGACCTTGGAGGTCTTCTAGTCCGACCCCCTATCCAAGCAGAAGTCCTTATAATATCTGAGGCAAATGGTGGTCTAATCTCAGTCATACAGAGCCAGGTTTTTCCATCAGCCAGCTTATTCTTCCGTCAGGCTCAAGGAGAGGCAGAGGGAGATTCTAATCACAGTCCTGACAAATGGCAGTTAGTGCATCTGAGCTGGTGATCTCCGGAGGCTATCCATCCCACCCCTCTGCCATGCCAACTTGAGACTAGGTCGTTTTGGTTTCCTTTCTTTCTAGGATCAATGGAATCTCCCAGCTATCTTTATTCTGAAGTGACGGTGCCTACTTTGCTGGAACAGCCCCACGGTGCCTACAGTAAGGTAATCCGGATGGTGCTTCACCATTTGAATGGCTGCCCGACCCTGGCTAGGAAGGAAAATCCTTGAAGGTTTAAGAGTGGCTTTCCCCATCCCAGATCCATTCAGAGGGTGTGCACTGAACCTCCTCCAGCCCTAAATCCATTTGTGCACACAAAGGCTGGGGCTGATGGGAACTCAGCAGGAGGAGGAGGACTGTGGGGTCCTTGGTGCTCTCTGAGCTGGGTGGTTTTCTTGCAGACATTTCATGACCCAACTAGGGAACATCATCAATGCTAGGAGGAGGAGGAGGAAGAGGAGGAGGAGGAGGAAGACTATGGGGTCCTTGGTGCTCTCTGAGCTGGGTGGTTTTCTTGTAGATGTTTCATGGCCCAACTAGGTAACATCATCAGTGCTAGAAGGGAGGAGGAGGAGGAAGAGGAGGACTGTGGGGTCCTTGGGGGTTCTTCCTCCTCCTCCTCCTCCTCCTCCTCCTCCTCCTCCTCCTCCTCCTCTTCCTCCTCCTCCTTCCTCCTCCTCCTCCTTCCTCCTCCTCCTCCTTTCCCTTCTAGCACTGATGATGTTCCCTGATTTGGTCATGAAATGTCTGCAAGAAAACCACCCAGCTCAGAGAGCGTCAAGGAACCCACAGTCCTTCCTCCTCCTCCTCCTCCTCCTCCTCCTCCTCCTCCTCCTCCTCCTCCTCCTCCTCCTCCTCCTCCTCCTCCTCTCTGCAAACACCTCCTCTTCCTCCTCCTCCCTCCTAGCACTGATGATGTTCCCTAGTTGGGTCATGAAACGTCTGCAAGAAAACTACACAGCTCAGAGACCACCAAGGACCCCACAGTCTTTGGGTCTCACATTGCCAGCCTTGGGTGCGCCAAACAGCGAGGAAGCAGACTCCTGACACAGGGGGGGAAAAAAACCTGTTGACACCCAGTTGCAGGAGTTTAATTAGACATATTATTTTCTACATTCCAGAAAGAAATATCCTATCTGATGAAAATTGAAGGTGTTCACAGGATTCTTCACCTTTACCAGAAGTAAGTGTTTAGGACAGTGTAATTTTTTTTCCACCTTTACCCAAGGGGACGGACATTAGACACTGCATGCGTTCACCGTTTTGTAAGTCACTTTTTTCAACACTGTTGTGATTTCAAATGATTGCTAAACAAAGGATTATAAATGGAGGATGATGTGTAACTCAATGACTTCTGGGAATGTTGATCTTTTTTTTTTATATTGTGGTGACCAGAAGAGAACAATTAACCAGGGGAACGACTTGCCTCCAGAAGTTGTGGGTGCTCCAATACTGGAGGGTTTTTAAGAAGAGACTGGACAGTCACTTGTCTGAAAACTTAAGCTTTGATTCTAAGCATTTTAACCAGTGGTGGGATTCAAATACGGGAACGACTGGTTCTCTGTCTGGATGCCGCTCCCGGAAGTCCATTCTGGACCCGGGCAACAAAAAAATTAGCTACCGGTTCTGCCGAAGTGGTGCAAACTGGCTGAATCCCAGCACTGATTTTATCTTTAAAACGACTTGCTTCCAATAGAGAAGTCTTAGCTGGATAATGCTTATTCGTTTTATGCTTTTAGGCCACCTTGACTCTTTTAGGACTTGCGGACTTCAACTCCCAGAATTCTTCAGCCAGCATCACTGGCTGAGGAATTCTGGGAGTTGAAGTCCCCAAGTCCTAAAAGGGCCAAGTTTGAAGACCCCTGGTTTAGACAGTCAGAGCAGACGTCCCCACTGCACAGCCAAAGAGGACCCCTACTCTATGTTCTCTTGCTGAGTCAAGGAGCAGCTGTATACAGAGCAAATAGCACCTTTTCTGTTTTTATCTTTTTGTATGCAGGTCCTTTGTAATTCAGAATATGCCTATTTACTATCTGGATTTAGAAGGAAGAAGAACTGTCCAGCATCCTAAACCAAGAGTAAGTCACTCCCTGTAATAAAATGTGGACTTCTCTCTCTCCCTCTCTATCTATGATCATCATCCATCAGTCATCCATCATTCAAGTCAGTCTGTCTGTGTGTGTCTCTCTCTGTCTCTCTCTCTGTCTCTCTCTCTCTGTGTCTCTCTCTCTGTCTCTGTCTGTCTGTCTGTCTCTCTCTCTCTCTCTCTCTATCTATCTATCTATCTATCTATCTATATATATATATATATAAATATATATATAAATCATATTTATCTGTCTCTCTCATCTCTCTCTCATCTACCATCTATATATTTATACTATCTATCTATCCCTATCTATCTATCTCTATCAATCTCTATTAATATCTATCTATCTATCTATCTGTCTATATTTATCTATCTATCCATCTATCTATCTCTATCAATATCTATATCTATCTATCCCTATCTATCAATATCTATCTATCTATCTATCTATCTATCTATCTATCTATCTATCTATCTCAATATATCTCTATCAATCTCTATCTATCTCTATCTATCTCTATCTCAATATATCTCTATCAATCTCTATCTCTATCTATCTATCTATCTATCTATCTATCTCTATCTATCTATCTATCTATCTATCTATCTATCTATCTATCTCAATATATCTCTATCAATCTCTCTCTCTCTCTCTCTCTCTCTCTCTCTCTCTCTCTCTCTCTCTCTCTCTCTCTCTCTCTCATAAATCATCTCTCTGTCTATCCCTCCCTCCTCCCCCCACTCTGCCAGTCTGTCTGTCCTTCCTGAACGCTTTGTCCAACGTCAAGGCTGGCCCTGAGCTCCAGCTGGCTCATCTGGTTTCCCCCACTCATGTCAGCCCTTCAAGGTCGTCCAGAGAAGAAGCGACAACCAAGAATACAACAGGAATTGCAGGAACAATTTTTCAAGTCTGAAAGCAGTTCCCCCCTCCTTTATTTTTACTTCCCTGAAAACTCAGGAGGGTCACTTCTAAGATACAGAATGAAGAATAGCAGAGTGGGAAGGGACCTTGGAGGTCATCTAGTCCCGCCCCCTGCTCGGGCAGGAAACCCTGTACCATTTCAGACAAGTGGCTGTCCCGTCTCTTCTTAAAAACCTCCAGTGTTGGAGCATTGACAACTTCCAGAGGCAGGTTGTTCCACCGGTTGTCCTCACTGTTGGGAAGTTTCTCCTTAATTCCAGGTTGCTTCTCTCCTTGATTGGCTTCCATCCGTTGCTTCTTGTCCTGCTTTCTTTGGGTGCTTTGGAGAAGAGGTTGACCCCCCCCCCTGCATTTTCCATGGCAGCCCCCCCCCCCAGATATTGCAAGATGGCTATCATGTCGCCCCTAGTCCTTCTTTTCATTAAATCAGACACACCCAATTCCTGCAACCGGGAACTGTTGCTCTTCTCTGCGCCCTTTCCAGACTCTCAACCTCTTCCCGTGTCTCCTCCGTTTCTGAAAGGCTGAGACCACTTTTACACGTCTCTCGGCTGCAAGTCTTCCTCCCAAGGTTGTTCTCACACACCCTTGCAACTCAGTCCCACCCCCCCCACCCCCAATGCCTTCTCATCGCAGCCTTTCTCTGTCCCCTTCCCCTGCTCCCTTGCAGATCGACTGCTATTACAGTGGATACGTGGAAGACCTTCCCAATTCGGACGTGGTGCTCTCCACCTGCAACGGTCTTTGGTAAGGGCTGGCCTGTGGGTCCCGTGCTCTGCAAAACGGCACCTGTTCGATAGGTTGGGGGGGGGGAATGGGATATACAGGTGGGTCTCGGAACGCAGGGAAGGGGAGGCTGGGTCTGCTAGGAAAGCGGCAAACCTGATCAGCTAGAGAAGGGAAATGCAGAGTGACTGATCAAGGGGGTCCCATTCTGAGATAATTTCATCTTTGGAAAGGTACCAACCACTTTGGAAAGCATACATTTTCTTGTGTGAAAAACGCCTGAACCTTTTAGGTTTCTCGGAATGAAATCAGCTGCACAAGGAAATAATAGAGTAGAGTAGAAAAGAATAGAATAGAAAAAATAGGATAGGATAGGATAGGATAGGATAGGATAGGATAGGATAGGATAGGATAGGATAGGATAGGATAGGATAGGATAGGATAGGTTAGAAAATATGGAAAGGAATGGAATGGAATGGAACAGGAACAGAACAGAATAGAATATGGGCTATAGAATACAATAGAAAATATGGAATGGAATGGAATGGAATGGAATGGAATGGAATGGAATGGAATAGAATAGAAAATATGGAATAGGATAGGATACGATAGGATAGAATATAAGGAATAGAATAATAATAATAATAATAATAATAATAATAATAATAATAATAATAATAATAATAATAATAATAATGATGTTGGAAGGGACCTTGGAGGTCATCTAGTCCAACCCCCTGCTCAGGCAGGAGGACCTATACCATTTCAGACAAATGGCTGTCCAGTCTCTTCTTAAAAACTTCCAGTGTTGGAGCATTCACCACTTCTGGAGGCAGGTGGTTCCACGGGTTAATTGTTCTCACTGTCAGGAAGTTTCTCCTTAGTTCTAGGTTGCTTCTCTCCTTGATTAGTTTCCATCAATAGAATAGAATAGAATAGAATAGAATAGAATAGAATAGAATAGAATAGAATAGAATAGAATAGAATAGAATAGAATAATAATAGCGGAATAGAATAGAATAGAATAGAATAGAATAGAATAGAATAGAATAGAATAGAATAGAATAGAATAGAATAGAATAGAATAGAATAGAATAATTAAAGTAGAATAGAATAGAATAGAATAGAATAGAATAGAATAGAATAGAATAGAATAGAATAGAATAGAATAGAATAGAATCTGGAAGGGACCTTGGAGGTCATCTAGTCCAACCCCCTGCTCAGGCAGGAAACCCTATCCAATCTCTTCTTTAAAAACTTCCTGTGTTGGAGCATTCACCGCTTCTGGAGGCAGGTTGTTCCACGGGTTAATTGTTCTCACTGTCAGGAAGTTTCTCCTTAGTTCTAGGTTGCTTCTCTCCTTGATTAGTTTCCATCAATAGAATAGAATAGAATAGAATAGAATAGAATAGAATAGAATAGAATAGAATAGAATAGAATAGAATAGAATAGAAGGGACCTTGGAGGTCATCTAGTCCAGCCCCCTGCTCAAGCAGGAGGACCTATACCATTTCAGACAAGTGACTGTCTAGTGGTCTCTTCTTAAAAATCTCCAGTGATGGAGTGCCCACGATTTCTGGTGGCCAGCTGTTCCACTGGGTTAATTGTCCTCACTGTTCGGAACTTCCTCCTTAATTCCAGGTTGCTTCTCTCCTTGATTGTTTTCCATCGGTTGTTTCTTGTCCTGCCTTCAGGGGCTTTGGAGAGTAAAACTATTTTAGTCCTTAAAATATTTAGTGTTCCAGTCTTCCAATATCTCAGGGGGCTGCCCCCAAAGAAAAGGGGGTCCACCTATTCTCCAAAGCCCCTGAAAAAGGCAGGACAAGAAGCCACGGATGGAAACTAACCAAGGAGAGAAGCAACCTGGAACTAAGGAGAAACTTCCTGACAGTTAGAACAATTAACCAGTGGAACTCCTTGCCTCCGGAAGCGGTGAATGCTCCAACACTGGAGGTTTTTAAGAAGAGACTGGACAGCCATTTGTTTGAAATGGTATAGGGTTTCCTGCCTGAGCAGGGGGTTGGACTAGATGACCTCCAAGGTCCCTTCCAACATTCTGTTCTGTTCTGTTAAAACTACTTGGACTGAGTTGTGAGTTGAGAGTCCGTCATAAGTCACCTTTTTTTAGTGCCGTTCGAATTTCGAACGGACGCTAAAGGAATGATTCTAAGGCAAGAACTACCTGGGCCCATCCCAGGGCGATGGTTGTCCGATCTTTTCTGGAAGGCCTCCAGCAATGGAGGGACACTTTTTTTGGGGGGGGGTTCTGGCTGTTCTTTTCTGTGACGTCGCAACCTCCTCCTCAAACATTCAGGGGTCACATACAGATGGGGAATCTGACCTACCAAATCCAGCCGATCGAAAACTTCTCTGGGTTCAAACACCTCCTCTATCGCAAGGCCCCAGGGGCCGAATCTTCCGTGCCGAGGGGTGGTGGAAGAGATGGGCCTGGGGGCCAGACCGACAACGGGCCAGACACCGGATTCCAAGGACGCCATCGTAAGTTCTCTTCTTCCTGCTCAAACCTCCAGCAACATTAAGATGGGGGGAGCTCAACTTATTTATTTATTTTTTATAAATAATTCAAGGGGGTGAATGTTGTAATTCCCCCTCCTCCTATTTTTCCCCACAACAACCCTGTGAGGTGGGGTGGGCTGAGGTGAGAGGGAAGGACGGGCCCAAACTCACCCAGCCGGCTTTCGTGGCAAAGGCGGGATTCGAACTCATCGTCTCCTGGCGATTGGCACCAAAGTCACCCAGCTGCTTT
The DNA here is from genome assembly GCA_024294585.1 of Vipera latastei. Taxonomy (NCBI): domain Eukaryota; kingdom Metazoa; phylum Chordata; class Lepidosauria; order Squamata; family Viperidae; genus Vipera; species Vipera latastei. The sequence goes on from CM044357.1 coordinate 1,706,608, forward strand.
CATGCCTGAGGCGGGACTAAAACTCACCGCCTCCTGGCGATTGGCCCAAAGTCACCCAGCTGGCTTTCGTGCCTGAGGCGGGACTAGAAGTCACCGTCTCCTGGTGATTGGCCCAAAGTCACCCAGCTGGCTTTCGCGCCTGAGGCAGGACTAGAACTCACCGTCTCCTGGTGATGGGCCCAAAGTCACCCAGCTGGCTTTCGCGCCTGAGGCAGGACTAGAACTCACCGTCTCCTGGTGATGGGCCCAAAGTCACCCAGCTGGCTTTCGCGCCTGAGGCGGGACTAGAACTCACCGTCTCCTGGTGATTGGCCCAAAGTCACCCAGCTGGCTTTCGCGCCTGAGGCGGGACTAGAACTCACCGTCTCCTGGTGATGGGCCCAAAGTCACCCAGCTGGCTTTCGCGCCTGAGGCAGGACTAGAACTCACCGTCTCCTGGTGATGGGCCCAAAGTCACCCAGCTGGCTTTCGCGCCTGAGGCGGGACTAGAACTCACCGTCTCCTGGTGATTGGCCCAAAGTCACCCAGCTGGCTTTCGCGCCTGAGGCAGGACTAGAACTCACCGTCTCCTGGTGATGGGCCCAAAGTCACCCAGCTGGCTTTCGCGCCTGAGGCGGGACTAGAACTCACCGTCTCCTGGTGATTGGCCCAAAGTCACCCAGCTGGCTTTCGCGCCTGAGGCAGGACTAGAACTCACCGTCTCCTGGTGATGGGCCCAAAGTCACCCAGCTGGCTTTCGCGCCTGAGGCAGGACTAGAACTCACCGTCTCCTGGTGATGGGCCCAAAGTCACCCAGCTGGCTTTCGCGCCTGAGGCGGGACTAGAACTCACCGTCTCCTGGTGATTGTCCCCAAGTCACCTTTCGTTTGCCTCCCACCCCTGATGTCTCTACTTTCCTTTCAGCCACACTTCTCTCGGAAGAATATGCCATCGAGATACCTGGAATACTTTGCCGTTTGTGACCATTCTGTGGTAAGCAACCAACCATAGGTTAACGAGGTTAGATCCCAGTTAGCCTCTCCAGAAGCAGCTGCAGGAGATGGATCTGGCTTTTTGCTCCTTTCTCCTGTTCTGCTCTACTCTCAAACTCCACCACTTTAAGATGGGAGGGCTTCCACTCCCAGAATTCCTCAGCCAGTCCACCCATCTTGAACTCGAATTCTGGGAGTTGAATTCCACCGTTCTTAAAATTGAATTCTGGGAGTGTAAGTCCACACCTCTTGAATTTGGATTCTGGGAGTTGAAATCCACCCATTTTAAGGTTGAAGTCTGGGAGTTGAAATCCACCCAGCTTGAATTCTGGGAGTTGAAGTCCACCCATGTTGAACTTGAATTCTGGGAGTGGAAATCCACCCATCTTAAAGTTGAATTCTGAGAGTGGAAGTCCCCCATCTTAAAGTTGAATTCTGGGAGTTGAAATCCACCCATCTTAAAGTTGAATTCTGAGAGTGGAAATCCACCCATCTTAAAGTTGAATTCTGAGAGTGGAAGTCCCCCATCTTAAAGTTGAATTCTGAGAGTGGAAGTCCCCCATCTTAAAGTTGAATTCTGGGAGTTGAAGTCCCCCATCTTAAAGTTGAATTCTGGGAGTGGAAATCCACCCATCTTAAAGTTGAATTCTGAGAGTGGAAGTCCACCCATCTTAAAGTTGAATTCTGGGAGTTGAAGTCCACCCATCTTAAAGTTGAATTCTGAGAGTAGAAGTCCACCCATCTTAAAGTTGAATTCTGGGAGTGGAAATCCACCCATCTTAAAGTTGAATTCTGAGAGTAGAAGTCCACCCATCTTAAAGTTGAATTCTGAGAGTGGAAGTCCACCCATCTTAAAGTTGAATTCTGGGAGTTGAAGTCCACCCATCTTAAAGTTGAATTCTGAGAGTAGAAGTCCACCCATCTTAAAGTTGAATTCTGGGAGTGGAAATCCACCCATCTTAAAGTTGAATTCTGGGAGTGGAAGTCCCCCATCTTAAAGTTGAATTCTGGGAGTTGAAGTCCACCCATCTTGCCCCAAAGTGCAATTGTGTCCATTTCAAACTCTCCCCCATGTGTGCCACATTAGGAAACATGCACACCAAGGACAGAAGAGCCGCTATGCTGTGGTGATGCCTGTTTCATCTTTTTGGCATAAGAGTTTTCACCTTCAGATTGCTAGGAACTAATCGGTGCTCCCTTTCCGCCCTAATATAATTTATTTTTAATTATTAGTTCAACTAATATGCTCCCCCATTATCAATCATTTAGTAGAAGGGCACAAACCATGCCCTCCGTGATGGCCCAAAGACTCTTACGTCCATGGCCAAAATAATGTTCTCCTGGACAACGTTCCACAAGAAGTAAAAACGAAAAGCCCCCACAAGCAGGTAGTCCTCAATTTACAACCCGTTTATTTAGTGACTGCTCGAAGTGACAACGGGCCCTGAAAACAGGGACCTGTGACCCGTTTTGCACACTTAATGACTGCTGCAGCGTTCCCCGTGGTCACGTGATGGAAATTTGGATCCTTGGCGACTGTCTCGCAGTTACGACGATTGCATTCACCGGGGTGTGTGTGTCTGAGTGTGTCATGTGATGATCCTCTGATCAGCAAAGTCAAAACGGGGGGAAGCCAGATTCACTTAACAACCGTGTGGCGGCCTCAACCTCTGCATCGATTCACTTAAGAATGATGGCAAGAAAGGTCACAAAAAGGTGCAGAACTCGCTTAGCGACCGCCTCGCTTCAAACGGTTGCAATTTGAAATGGCCACTAAATGGACGCAAGTCGAGGACTGCCTGTTCTTTAAGTATCTCCCCCGAAGGAAAGGCCCAATGGGCGGGTGGAGGAGGGAGATCTGGAACCAGAAGTTGGGGGTGAGGGAAGGCGCAGAAAGAAGCGGGTCAGTCTGGAAGAGAGCCACCCTCCCCGGGGGTCCCGAAAGACCCACAGAAGGAATCTGGCAGGGCGGGTCTGCACACAGCGCCCCTCAGGATCTCCTCCTCCCCCCTCAGTTCCAGTGGGCCAAGCAGAACGTCACTCAAGAGCTGCTGCTGGTGCTTCAGATCCTCTTGCTGGTTCACAGTGTAAGTAAATCCTAGTATCCGAGGGCGGGAAGGGACCTTGGAGGTCTTCTAGTCCAACCCCCTGCCCAAGGCAGGAGATTTTACCATCCTGGACAAAGGGCTGGTATTTTCTTGAGAACCTCCAGCAACTGAGCAACCAGAACTCCAGGGGCATCCCTCCCTCCCTCCATATCCATATCCATACCTATATCTCTGTATCTATCATCTATCATCTAAATATCTATCATAGTCTAACATATTTATCATGCCATATTTATCTGTATATACAGTATATGTATCTATCTATCTATCTATCTATCTATCTATCTATCTATCTATCTATCTCTCATCTAAATATACCTTATATCTATCATCTATCATGCCATATCTATCTATCTATCTATCTATCTATCTATCTATCTATCTATCTATCTATCTATCTATCTATCTATCTATCTATCTATCTATCTCATCTAAATATACCTTATGTCTATCATCTATCATGCCATATTTATATCTATCAATCTATATATCTCATTTAAATATCTATCTTATGTCTATCATCTATCTATCTATCTATCTATCTATCTATCTATCTATCTATCTATCTATCTATCTCTCATCTAAATATACCTTATATCTATCATCTATCATGCCATATCTATCTATCTATCTATCTATCTATCTATCTATCTATCTATCTATCTATCTATCTATATCTCATCTAAATATCTATCATCTCTATCATCTATCATGCCATATTTATCTATCTATCTATCTGTATCTCTCATCTAAATATCTATCTTATGTCTATCATCTGTCATGCCATATTTATCTCTATCTATCCATCCACCCATCATCTATCCCTCCATCCCTCCATCTAGATTACAGCTGGCTCAGGAATTTCTGGGAGTTGAAGTCCACAGGCCACCCAAGGGCCTGGTTCCATCTCCAGTGTGACTCACCTTGCAGGTAAGAGGATGGCCACTCCTCCCTTTCCCCTCGCAGGTGTACAGCGACATCGGCCTCCACGTCGTCCTGACGGGCATGGAGGTGTGGGCCGGAAAGGACCCCCTGCCCCTCGGCAAACCCTTTGGGGAAAGGGTGCGAGCGTTCCACAGCTACGCCAATTCTGAGCTTCAGCGCCAGACCCACTTCGACCACGCCACGCTATTCACGTGAGAACTCGGAGTTTTCTGCGGGAGAGACATAGATCTTGGGGTGGTCCTCCTCTTCCTCGGAGGACCCCAGCCATTGGGGCCGCAATTCTCCCCATGGTCCGGCTCATGCAGGGAGTCCTTGGCACTCTGACCGTCATAAATATGAACCAGTTGCCAAGCGTCTAAATTTCGATCACGTGACCACGGGGGATGCTGCCACTGTCACGAGTGTGGCTCATAAGTCCCTTTTTTCCAGAGGGGTTGAAACGGACTGTTGTAAGTCGAGGACTGCCTGTATTTCAGTTCAAATGTTTTAACACCTGGTTAAGTTGACAAAAGCCGGTGAAAAACGTAAAAACAGCCAAAACACGGGAACGTCTGAGTTGAACTGGGTGTTTTCTGCGTTGCAGGAATGTGGTTCAAGACGACATGTTCGCAAAGACGTGGACTTTGCCCAAGTGTCTTCAGGACCACGTCTCCGCTTCTGTGGTCAAAGTAAGGAAAAGGGCGTGGGGGGGAGGGGCTCGGACTGGGCCAGGCAGATCCTTGGCATCTTGCTATAGAATAGATCGAGGCTCTCCAAATATGGCCGCTGTAAGCTTTGTGGACTTCAACTCCCAGGATTCCCCAGCAAGAGAAGAGAGGAGGGAGAGGAAGAAAGAGGAAGAAAGAGAGAGGGGGAGAGAGAAATAGGGAAAGGGAAAGGGAGAGAGAGGGGGGCAGAGAGAAAGGAGGGAGAGAAAAAGGGAGAGGGGGAGAGAGGAAGAGAATAAAGAGTGGAGGAGACACAAAGAGAGAAAGAGAGAGAGGGGGAGAGAGAAAGAGGGAGAGGGGGGGGAGAGCAAAATAGAGAAAGGGAGAAAGATAGAGAGGGGAGGAGACAGAAAGAGATAGAGAGAAAGAGAGAGAAAAGAGAGAGTAAAAGAGAAAGAGAAAAAGAAAGAGAGAAAGATGGTAGGAGTGAGTAGCTGTGCAGATAAATGGGATGGATGGAGGGATGAAGGGAGGGGGAGGGAGGGAGGGAACTCCCCCGGAGTTGTGGGTGCTCCATCTTTGGAGGTTGTCAAGAAAAGATTGGAGAACCCTTTGACCAGGATATTATATAAACTCTCCTGTCTTGAGCAGAGGGTTGGACTAGAAGACCTCCAGGGTCCCTCCCAGCCCTAGGATTCTGCGATTCTACTTAGGTCTGCTTCACTGCCTCCTCCCTCCCTCCCTCCCTTTCCCTGCCGGGCCCAGATTTCTCCGCTGGCCACAGATGTCGGGGTCTCCGCCGCGCACCAGCTGGGCCACGCCCTCGGCTTCGCCCACGATGACCTCCCACGGACAGACAGACGGCCCTGCGAATGCAACTCCACCACCCAAGCCGGCCGCTGCCTCATGCATGCAGCCACGGCGTGAGTAGCCCTGATGCCAGCCAAGACGGTAGCTGAGTGAGTTTTGCCCCATTTTGCGACCTTCGTTGCCACAGCTGCTAAGGGAATCACTGCAAGTCGTTAACTTAGTACAGGTCATCTTCAACTGAGCCCCAAATTATTCGCTAAGTGAGACATTTGTTGAATGGGCTTCGCCCCGTTTTACGACCTTGCTCGCCACCGTTGTTCAGTGAATCGCTTGCAGCTATTAAGTGAATAACACGGTCGTTAAGCGAATCTGGCTTCCCCCGTTGGCTTTGCTTGCCAGAAGGTCGCCAAAGGGGAGCACGTGAGCCCCTCCCTCCCCGGGACGATGCAGCCGTCGTAAATATGAGTCAGTTGCCCAAGCGTCCGGGGATGCTCGGATGGTCGTCCATGTGAAAAACGACCTTTTTTCAGTGCTGTCATAACTTTGAACAAGCTGTTATAAGTCAGGGACAATCTGTAACCCGGTCGTTAAGTGGATCCGGCTTCCCCATTGACGTTGCTTGCCGGAAAGTCACAAAAGGGGATCAGATGACCCTGGCACATTGCAACCGTCGTAAGTACATGCCAGTTGCCGAGCCTCTGAATTTTGATCGCGTGATCCCGGGGGACACTGCAGCGGTCGTTAAGTGTGAGTCACATTTTTTTCCAGCGCCCTGGTTACTACAAACGGTCACCGAAGGGACGGTTGTAACCCGAGGACCCCCTGTAAGTCACGGGCCCACCCTCTCGTTGCAGAGAACGCTACCTGCTGAGCAACTGCAGCAAAGAAACCTACTTCGCATTCCTGCAGGGCGCGGGGAGAAACTGTTTCCTGAACTTGCCCAAAGACGTCACCCCGAGAAAGACGTGTGGCAACGGCATTCTGGAGGACGGAGAGCAGTGTGACTGTGGCACAGACGAGGTGAGCGCCTCTGCCTTCAGGACAACGCACTTCATCTGGGCTCCATCTAACTCAACGAAATTCAGGGGTGAAAAAAAGGAAGGTGCTACATTTAGGCAAGAAAAACCAAATGTATACTATAGGTCAGGGCTAGGCCACCTTGGCCCCTTCGTGACTCGTGAACTTCGACTCCCAGAATTCCTGAGCCAGCCATGCTGAGGGGAAAGGGAGAGGTTTCCAAGCTGAGCCAGGCTGGCTCAGGAATTCTGGGAGTTGAAGTCCACAAGTCATGAAGGGGCCATAGTTTCCCCCATGCTGGCTCAGGAATTCTGGGAGTTGAAGTCCAGACGTCATGAAGGGGCCATAGTTCCCCCATGCCTGCTCAGGAATTCTGGGAGTTGAAGTCCACGAGTCATGAAGGAGCCATAAGTTTCCCCCATGCTGGCTGAGGAATTCTGGGAGTTGAAGTCCACAAGTCATAAAAGAGCCAAGGTTGCCTACCCCTGGTATAGGTGGTACCTTGCTCAATAGTAGCAACTGTGAGAGGGATCTCGGAGTCCTAGTGGACAATCGCTTAAATGTGAGCCAGCCGTGTGCTGCAGCTGCCAAAAAAGCCAACACAGTGCTAGGCTGCATTAACAGAGGGATACAACTGAGATCACATGAAGTGTTAATACCACTTTACAAGGTCTTGGTAAGGCCACACTTGGAATAATGCATCCAGTTTTGGACACCACGATGTAAAAAAGATGTTGAGACTCTAGAAAGGGTACAGAGAAGAGCAACAAAGAGGATCAGGGGAGTGGAGGCTAAAACATATAGGGAACGGTTGCTGGAATTGGATATATCTAGTCTAATGAAGAGAAGGACGAGGGGGGACATGATAGCAGCCTCCCAGTATCTCAGGGGCTGCCCCAAAGAAGAGGGAGTCAAGCTATCCTCCAAAGCGCCCGAAGGCAGGACAAGAAGCTGAATTTTGGGAGTTGAAGTCTACATATCTTTTTTTTTTAATTGAAAAGTTTTACAATACATTTTTGAATACAAACGACCCCCCTCCACCCCCACCCCTCTCCCCAACCCCTCTCCACCGTCCCCTCCCACCTCCCCGACTTCCCAGAGCTGAATACAGGGTATAAAAATACAAACAAACATAATCTAAAATATGCAAACAACAATAAAATATTAAATTCTATCGCACTTTAACTCTTAGTAAAATAACTACTAACTAGTTATACATCATATAAATCCGCTACTTATTCAAATGCTAAGTGAAACTTTTTAGTCCCATATTTATTCTGAATATAATCTATCCATCTCCTCCACTCCACAATGTATCTCTGTTGCGATTGGTCTTTCAAATACGCTGAGATCTTTGCCATCTCCGCCAAGTTAGAAACTTTCAAAGTCCACTCTTCTATAGTCGGCAGTTCTTCCTTCTTCTAATATTGCGCTACTAAAAGTCTCGCTGCCGTAATTAAATTCAACATCAGCTTAGTGTCCACAACGGTAGTATCTGTAATAATACCCAATAAAAACAATTGCGGAGAAAACTTTATCCTTTTCTTAAATATCTTTTGCATATTCCACCAAATTTTGATCCAAAAAGCTTTAACCTTTTTACAGGTCCACCATATATGAAAATACGTTGCCTCCTCACAACCACACCTCCAACATTTGGGCTGGCAGTTCGGATACATCCTTGCTAATTTTTTAGGATCTAAGTGCCACCTATAAAACATTTTATAAAAATTCTCTCTTAAATTTTGGGCCATTTCTGTAAGCTTCTCCTCCATAAGTTCAGCTAATTGTTGGGATTGCTTTTTCATAGCCACTTGCAAAACATCCTGCAAATCTTTTACTGTCAAAGCTGGTGCAGGTGCAGGTGCAGGCAGTGGGGTAGCGTGGGGGGTGCAGGGGGGGCGGGCCGCACCGGGCGCAACATCTGGGGGGGCGCGCTCGCACTGAGCTGCTCAGGGAGCCCCAAGGGCTGCACAGAGTCGGCTTGGCTCCGCTCTCGAGCTGCTCTTTCTTGCAAAGCGAAACGAGTCCGGCAGGTGAGATGGGCGGCCACATAAACTGAATAAAATAAATAGAAGCGCCCAACTCTCCGCCCAGGCTCAGGCCAACCGCAAGCGCCCCGCAGGCGCCCCGGCAGGCTTGGCCGAGCGAAGACGGACCCGCCGGCCGGCTGGCCTAGCTTCGTGCGCATGCGTGGCTTTATTTAGCGGGGCTCACGTGCGAGCTTGAATGCAGCGGCTCTTGCAGGTCGGAGCCCCGCCCAGCCGCCCTCGAGAGGGACCCGGAAGCATCCCGCATGCGCGCGACTCTTCTTGGAAAGTCTACGCCGCTGCGGGGCGCGTCTTTTCGGCAGTGCCGTGACGTCACTTGCCTTGCCCCGGGTGCTGACAACCCACGCTACGCCACTGGGTGCAGGGGGAGGGGGCATTAACGCCTGTAACGAAGATTGCTGCACCGGGGAAGCCCCCGCGCTTCTAGGAACTTTAGATGATTTGGCAGCCATTTTCACCCACTCAATTCTGTTGCGCACTTTCACTTTTTAAAGATCTCCACAAAGTCCACCGAGTTAAAGATCCTATACTTGCTCTGACATGATTCTCCTGTATCGCTCTGCCTGCATCCAAGTAATCCAAAGTTCACTCTCGCTGGCAGGGATGGTTGCTGCGCCCTGCTCTGCTCCAAAGCCCCGGAGCAGAGGCGTCCCGAGGTCTGGAGCAAACTCAGGCTTCGGGGGGGGGGGCTCAATCCTTTGACCACCAGAGTTTCAACTCTGGCGGCCCGGGAGAGCTCTACCCCTGCCTGGGCGCTCACCCCTGCCTCTTCTCCCGAGGAGGGGGCTTCCCAGCCGCCAAAACAGCTGATCGGCTGCCGGCAACGGAGCCTTGCCACCCAGAAGCTATCCTCCAAAGGGCCCGAAGGCAGGACAAAAAGCTGAATTCTGGGAGTTGAAGTCTACATATCTTGAAGTTGAATTCTGGGAGTTGAAGTCCACGCATCTTGAAGTTGCCAAGGTTGTGAAACACCATCCTAGAGATCTCTGACAGACAACCAACCAGCTTCTTTTGCATCCATCTGAGAGATCTGTGAAAGATCAGGTTAAAAATCAAATCCTGCTCTCCATCCTGGTCTCCTCCAGATATGCTGGTCCACAACTACCCAAATTCACCCCCAACACAACCAAGAACCCACGGGGGACACCTGGCATCTGGTGCCCAACATCTCTGGAGGCTTCCAGCCTTGGAGAAGGTGGGCCAAGATTTCATTGGCCCTACACAGGATCTCTCTCTGATTTCCTTTCTGACTTTTGGCTAGTTTGGGGGCTGGGGAGCTTTCAGCAGGGGTCCTGCAACTGGGCCTGGTGGGTGGTCCAAACCCCCAAGAGTGATCAGTTGCCCCCTCCTCCATCTTCCTGGCAGGAATGCATAATCAACGGCTGCTGTCAAGAGGATTGCCAACTGAAACCCGGTGCCAACTGTCTTCAGGGATCCTGTTGTGAGGAGTGTAAGGTAAGATCTTGGCTCTGCCATCTTGGGGGGCTATGTGGGGCTGGGTGGGTCTCCCTGGGACCAAGACCACCTCCAGGGGACAAACGGCCCCTTTGATCCTTTGCTGTTTTCCGTCGCCGTCAACTTGTATGCATCTGAGTCTGCAACAAACCAGGGTAAAATGGCAAATGGCCAGCCGCAACGTCACGCCCTGATGGTGATCACGGCCTTGGATCACGATGCCCGACACAAGTAGCCACTTGTGGCCTTTGTGTGACAAGCTCATGTTTTCTGGTAGTCCTCAACTTACAACTGTTCATGTTGTGGAAAGAAAAGCCTTCATCGGGGTCCAGTCCAAGCCGGGAATAAGCAAAATGGCGACTGCTGTAGAAAGAAGGTTGCAGTTTATTGAATTGAAGAGCCAGACAGGAAGAGGGCTCTGGAAGAAAACGAGAGAGTGAGCACATGTAGGGAGTGGGTTTTTATACCTTCTTGGGCTTTTGTGTTTGGAGTTGCTCCTGTGGCATGAACTTTGACCCGAGTCTGAGTGTGCCTTTCTGGTATTCTGATGGTGGTGGGTTAATCCTATTGTGTCCCAAAGGTCATATCCTGCTCCCCTGGGGCTGGGGCTGAATGCGTGTTGGATATTTTTTGGTGCGAGGGATTGTTGATTCTAGGGATCTTTGTCTTTCTAATCCCATCAGCCTCCGGGTTCCAATCTTCCCGAGAAGATTATCACATCCAAGCTTCTTGGATGTCTACGGAGGTTCTCCGTCCTCCAGGCCATAGTTATCCCAAAGATGCTTTTTTGCAGGAGGCCAGTGGACTTTCTTGGTTTTCCTTCGAAGAGGTTTCGCTTCTCATCCAAGAGGTTTCTTCGGGTTCTGACTGGAGGGTGGGGAAATGGAAGGATTTATACTCCTTGCAGACAGCTGCTCGTTTGCCTCCTTTTAGAGGGTCATTCTTGAGGCCACTTGCAGGTTTGTCTGTTTCTTCGGGGTCACCTGAGTGGTCCAAATGAGGGTGGGGCCTTCTTGGCTGCAGGACGTTCTCCGCCCAGGGTCCCTTCTCCGTCAGAGACGGGTGCAGACCGTTGGGGAGGAGTCAACGTTGTCCGCCTCTCAAACTGAAACATCTGGAAGTTTTTAAGCAGAGACTGGACAGCCATTTGTCTGAAATGGTACAGGGTTTCCTGCCTGAGCAGAGGGTTGGACTAGATGACCTCCAAGGTCCCTTCCAACTTCTTCTTCTTCTTCTTCTTCTTCTTCTTCTTCTTCTTCTTCTTCTTCTTCTTCTTCTTCTTCTTCTTCTTCTTCTTCTTCTTCTTCTTCTTCTTCTTCTTCTTCTTCTTCTTCTTCTTCTTCTTCTTCTTCTTCTTCTTCTTCTTCTGTTGCCTCCAGCCAAAGGCTAACTCCATCAGCTTTTGCAGCCCTTCCTCCATTAGGGGAATGAAGGCATCTTTCCATTTGCCCTGCAAATTCCCACGAGCCCCAGGGCTACGTGGCAGCCTGGCTGGAGCAATGTTTGAGCTCCGTCCGTCTCTCTCTTCACCACAGTTGCTAAAAGAAGGGACGGTGTGCCGGGAAGCCGCCTCCGATTGTGATCTGGACGAATACTGTTCGGGGACCTCGGAAACCTGCCCCCCGAATGTCTTCAAGCAAAACGGGATGCCCTGCGGCACCGACAGCACCTGCTATGCGGGGGCCTGCCTGGACATCCGCCGGCACTGCCAAACGTTCTTTGGCAAAGGCAAGCGGGCTCTCCTCCAGAGCGGAACAAAATGGAGATACAGCTGGTGGGGATGGCGGGGGGGGCGGGTCCCAGACCCTCAAGGTAGCTAAGCAGGGATTGGTCCAGCTGGCATTCGGATGAGGTAGTGCCTGCCCATCCCAGGCCTGGAAGCATTCAAGGCTTGTTTTCATCCTGCAGGTTTGCCCAACTGGCTTTCATGCCTAAGGCGGGACTAGAACTCACCATCTCCGGGCGATTGGCCCAAAGTCACCCAGCTGGCTTTTATGCCTAAAGCGGGATTAGAACTCATCGTCTCCTAGTCATTGGCCCAACTCACCCAGCCGGCTTTTATGCCTAAGGCGGGACTAGAATTCACTGTCTCCTGGTGATTGGCCCAACTCACCCAGGTGGCTTTTATGCCTAAGGCAGAACTAGAACTCCCCGTCTCTGGGCGATTGGCTCAAAGTCACCCAGCCGGCTTTTATGCCTAAGGCGGGACTAGAACTCACCGTCTCTGGGCGATTGGCTCAAAGTCACCCAGCCGGCTTTTATGCCTAAGGTGGGACTAGAATTCACCGTCTCCTGGTGATTGGTCCAAAGTCACCCAGTTGGCTTTCATGCCTAAGGCGGGACTAGAATTCACCGTCACCTGGTGATTGACCCAAAGTCACCCAGCCGGCTTTTATGCCTAAGGCAGGACTAGAACTCACCGTCTCTGGGCGATTGGCTCAAAGTCACCCAGCCGGCTTTTATGCCTAAGGCGGGACTAGAACTCACCGTCTCTGGGCGATTGGCTCAAAGTCACCCAGCCGGCTTTTATGCCTAAGGCGGGACTAGAATTCACCATCTCCTGGTGATTGGCCCAAAATCACCCAGTTGGCTTTCATGCCTAAGGCGGGACTAGAATTCACCGTCACCTGGTTTCTGAGCTAGAAATATAAATATATATATATATATAAATATATTTATAAATTATAAATATAAATATATTTCTTTGTATAAATCTATATATCTGTATTAAATCTACACATTTATAGATACTGTATGGTTAGATTATGGATATATGCTTACAGATAAATCAGTATCATCTATATAAACATTACAAATGCGTAAGGATATGTTACTTATACGTAAGGGTGTAGGTCTACACATATTTTGTATACAGCATGTTTTAAATGTGTGTTACGGATGTGTGCACTTTGAGAGCAAGCAACTAAATTTCATTTTTAAGGTCTGCCGTTTTGCCCACAGGGAAACAAATGACAATTCAGGTTATCTAATCATTAATAAGCCTTCAGTGAACTTCTGCCTAAATGGTGGGTCCAGGTCTATCTTGCTCTTGACCTTTTACCCTCCCCCATTCTACCCCCTCCCCAATCTCCAAATCTTTAGCTGCAAAACCTGCTCCACTCAGTTGCTACATGGAGGTGAATTTGCAAGGTGACCGGACCGGTAACTGTGGCCAGGATAAATCCGGATACAGGAAATGCCAAGAAAAGTAAGTCCATTCGCTGACTCCTACGGGAAGGAGAAAGCAGTCCCAACTAGCAAGTTCCTTGCTTGCATGGAAGGCACATCAGAAGGGCGAAAGAGGGTTTGATGGTTAGAAGAATTAACCAGTGGAGCAGAGGTGGCCTCCAGAAGTTGTGAATGCTCCAACACCGGAGGTTTTTAAGAAGAGACTGGACAGCCATTTGTCTGAAATGGTAGAGGGTTTCTTGCCTGAGCAGGGGGTTGGACTAAATGACCTCCAAGGTCCCTTCCAGCTCTGTGACCCTGTTCTTCTAATGGTGCTTTGGGACTTCAGCCCATCTCTTTCCAATCTCCCAGATCAGCCCAAATGCTCCTTAAACTGTTGCTTCTATAACCAAAGAAAAGTACATTGATAAAACAGATGTCAATGCTGCTAACATCGAATGTTCTTGCTTGACAAGAGATGAAGAAGCAGCTATTTCATATGTTAAACTTGTGTATTGCTTTAGTTTAAAATTGGGAGGAGGGAAGGGTAGGAATGCACTTTTTTGGGGCCATTTGTCTCTCTAAAGAAGATAAGATTTTGGCGGTTCTTCTAACGGAAGGGAAACTGATTCTTTAAATTAATTGGAGAATACGATTAATGACAAACTTAGAAAGGTGGAGAATTGTGTTTTAATATATTGTGCAAGGGGCGGAGATTTCAGATTCCAGCTTCCTTCCAGCAAGCATTTGCCGGTGTATTAGGCTAATAAAGGACTTTTAGCCTCAGAGTCACTTGAAAAGCCCATACGTTGGAAACTTGACAACAGATAGATTTAGGCAGGGGTTTTTGACCTCGGCAACTTGAAGGTGGGTGGACTTCAATTCCCAGGATTCCTCAGTCCGTCTGGACCTCGGGGCAGTCCCCAAAGGTAGGAACCGAACCATCTGCAAATTTGGACCTCATTCTGACACACTGTATTGAATTGTGAGACTAAAGTCTAATTACGCTCTCTTAGTACCCCCTGTCCACTCTTCTCTTTCTAGGCCTTAATAGCCTGGCTTTAGAGGATTTAAGAAAGGCCTTTCTCCACTAAGATTTTTTCCTAGGAGTTTCTCCATACAGGGAAGTTGGAAAAATAAATGAAAAGTAGGAAGGTGGACGCTCTCGTCTTCCATTTTGAAAAGAACGCTAAAAAGAGTGTCCTTCATTGATTACTCCTAACCCCCTTTTTTTCAGTCTTGGGCAACTTTATGATGGGTGGACTTCAACTCCCAGAATTCAGTTCTCGGAGTTGACGTCCACCTATGCTGGCTGGGGCGTTCTGGGAGCTGAAGTCCACTCATGTTGCCAGGGGAATTCTGGGAGTTGAAGGCCACCCATGCTCCCTGGGGAGTTTTTGAAGTCCATTCATGCTGACTGAGGAATTCTGGGAGTTGAAGTCATGGTGCCAGGGGAATTCTGGAAGTTGGTTCACCCGTCCTGGCTGAGGAATTCTGGGAGTTGAAGTCCACTCATGTGGCCAGGGGAATTCTGGGAGTTGAAGTCCACCCATGCTGGCTGGGGAATTATGGGAGTCAGAGTCCACCCATCTTAAAGTTGCCAAAGTCCTGATTTAGGTTCTCCAGCTGCTAATTTAGTTCCTCCTCCGTATTTCCGGCTAGAGATGGGAGAACTTTCCTTTTGGGCTCCATCTAGGTGCAGAAGGAACTCTAGTTCCTTTTTTCTCCAACCGGAAGATCAGCTCCCCACCCAGGCAGGGCTTTGCTCCCTCGAAAAGCCACCAGAAGCCCGTCGAGGGGTCTCCAAGGCTCTCTTCTCCCTGCCTGTCTGTCTGTCTTCTCAGAGATGTGTCTTGCGGAAGGCTCCAGTGCACTAACGTCCATAAAATTCCCAGAATTCCCCCGGGCTTCTCCATCCTCCAGACGCCCGTCGACGAAGAGCTGTGCTGGAGCATCATCTCTCCCCAGCAGGACGAGGGGAACGATGACGGAGCAGCGAGAGACGGGTCTTCCTGTGGCCCCAGCAAGGTCAGATGAGGGGAGGGGAGGGGAGGGTCCGGGTGGGACGAGGGCGGAGGGACAGCCAGCCCGGAACGGAGTTGGCTTGGCCAGGAGAGGAGAGAGTGGCGGGCACTCCAGTGTCCCTCCATGTCCTGTGCCGGGGGGCCTCCGCCCTCGGCCCCCTTGTAAGACGGCTGGACCTCAACTCCCATGCAAGGCAGGCTGAGGCATTCTGGGAGTTGAAGTCCACCCGTCCTAAAGGGGCCAAGGCTGGAGACTCCTGTTCTGTGCCATCGGGAAGCGGTGCAGATGCCCCCAACAGCCCCCAAGCCACCTTTCCTCCCATCGGTCCACGGAAGGATCACTGCGGCCACCAGCACCAAGGCCTGCCTTGAACCGTTGGGTGGGATCGACTCCTTTTTTAAAGAACAGGAGCAGACATATTATGAGGAAACCCACCCCTTCTCTCTCTCTCTCTCTCTCTCTCTCTCTCTCTCTCTCTCTCTCTCTCTCTCTCTCTCTCTCTTCCTTTTTTACTTTCTCCCTTTGGTCTCTTCTCTTTTTCTCTCTTTTTCTCGATTTTTCCTTTCTCTCTCTCCCTTTCTTTTTCTCTTTTGCATTCTTCCCCCCTCTCTCTTTCTCTCCCTTTCTTTTCTCTCTCTCTCTCTCTCTCTCTTTCCCTCCTTTCTTTCTCTTTCTTTCTCTCTCTCTCCCTTTTTTCTCTTTTGCTTTCTTTCCCTTTCTCTCTTTCTCTCCATTCCTTTTCTCTCTCTCTCTCCCTCTCTCTCTCCTTCCTCTATTCCCCTCCTTATCTTTCACTCTCTATTTCTTTCTCTTTCTTTTCTCTCTTTCCCTTTCTCTCTTTCTCTCCTTTTCTTTCTTTTCTCTCTCCCTCTTTCTCTCCTTTCTCTTTCTCCCTCTCCCTCTCCTTTGTCTTTCTCTATTTCTTTCTCTCTCTCTCTCTCTCCCTTTTTTCTCTTTTGCTTTCTTTCCCTATCTCTCTCCCTTTCTTTTTTCTCTCCCTCTTTCTCTCCTTTTTCTCTCCCTCTCTCTTTCCCTCCTTTTTTCTTTCTCTCTCTCTCTCATTTTCATTTCTACTTTTTTCCTATTATTGCTCTGCTTATGTCTCTATTCTGTTTTACTAAATAAGTGCAGGTAATCCTCGACTTAGCGAACATTTGAAGTCACAACAGCCCTCCAAAAAGGGACTGGTGGCCATTTCCCACACTTACGACCGTTTGCAGCGTCCCCCATGGTCACATGGTCAAAATTCAGCCGCTTGGCAACTGACTCAGATTTATGACGGGTCTCAGCCTCCTGGCACTACACGATCCCCTCTCGCAACCTCCTGACAAGCAAAGTTTAATAGGGAAGCCAGATTCACTTAATAACATTAATGATTCACTTAAGTCTGGAAGGCCCTAATAATTATGAACTGGGGGCCCATGGAGTGGTGGTCAATCACTACCTCTGGGAATGGCGGAACAATGGGGGGACCTGGCTGTTAGCAGACTTGATTATGATGGTTTGTTATCTGGTTTTATTGCTGCCTTTACAATTGACTGTGCACTGCCCTTTACACTATACCCCCAAAGGACTCAGAGAACTCTGGGTATTAGCCATCGTGAGAGGATGGCTTGGACTTACATCTGCTGCCCCTAGAGGTGAGAGCTCTATGGGGCATGCTATACCCAGAGCGGTTGTTCCAGACTACCATCCCCCTGAGAACTGGCTCTGCGGCCGTCGTGAGAGGACGGTGGTAGGCCTGTCCGGGGGGTTTATCCAGCTGAGTGGCAGCAGCTGGACGGAGGCCTGGGACACCTATCTATCCTCTGAACAGATCCTCCTCATGGACTATTATCTATGGACTGCCTGCGATCCGGACTGCTTTTTATGCCTTCCTTTAAATATTCTTCCACGGACTTGTTCGCCCTCAGGGGTGCTCCCCCTTCCTGGGTGCGACCCGCCTCTCTGGCCGATTATAACCTCAAGGAAGGGCCCATTTATTGGGACCCTGAGAGTTGGCTGGGCACGGGTAGGGGCCTTCGACGTAGACCTAACAAGAGGCCCCTGATTATTTTTCTGTCTAAATTTTTTAGGGGGTTAGGGAGGCGGGAGGGTTCTTTTGGTTGTTTGGATAAGGGGGGCGATCCAACAACCTCTGTTCTGGCTAGTGCCGATGTAGATCGCAGGGGGGAGGAGTGGGGGTCGGTTACCTCCGGGGCTCCAGGGCTGGTCGTGGGGCTACCTATTCCCACGACATCAGGGAATGGCAGCAGATGTAGGAGCAGAGGGCCGTATCGATCTCAGGGAACGCCTCTCCGCTGCTTGCAAGCGGTGGGGCACTCCGACCCTCTGGCTCTCCCCCAAGGTCCCGGGAGTGAGGGTGTGCAGCCTCCCGAGCTCCGGCTGGTGTATTTGAATGCCAGGTCTGTCTCTAATAAGGCTCCTCTCGTCCGTGACTTGGTCGAGGGTGAGCAGGCGGACCTGGCTTGCATCACGGAGACTTGGTTGGGCCCAGAGGGCGGGATTCCTCTGGTTGACCTTTGCCCACCAGGTTTCCGGGTGCTGCACCGGCCTCGGGCTCAGGGTAGGGGTGGGGGTGTGGCTGTTGTTATGAGGGAGACCTTATGTCCGCGGGAGGCCACCGTTCCCCAGATAGTCGGGTGTGAGTCTCTCTTTCTGAGATGTGGCCCTGGTGCGCAGTTGGGCCTGCTGCTGGTGTATCTTTCGCCTAGTCGCGCAGCAGCAGCCCTGCCTGAGCTGCTCGATGTCCTCTCTGGGCTGGTGATTGAGTTCCCGAAACTTATAGTTTTGGGGGACTTCAATCTACCATCGCTGGGAGGATCATCTGAGTTGGCTCGGGAGTTCATGGCTTCCATGACGGCCATGGACCTGACGCAAGTAATTTCGGGACCGACTCATGAGGGAGGCCACACCCTTGACTTAGTTTTCTTATCTGGACGGTGGTTAGATGATCTTGGTGGGGGCTCCCCAATTGTTATGCCCCTGTCATGGACCGATCATCATCTCCTGCGCCTGGTCTTCCGTTTTGCCACCCCTCGCCGTGGGTGTATGGAACCAATTAAATGGTACCGCCCCAGGCGCTTAATGGATCCCCAGAGGTTCCAGGCGGCGCTGGGGTCCCCACCTGCCTCCCTTGCTCACAGCTCGGCAGATGCCTTAGTGGAAGCCTGGGAAAGGACGGCCACTGAGGCTCTTGACCGAGTTGTACCCCTGCGGCCCCTGACCCAGTGCAGATCCCGTCGAGCTCCATGGTTTTCTGCGGAGCTCCGGGAGATGAAGCGTCGGAGACGGGGCCTAGAGAGCGGTTGGAGATCCAGCCGATCCGAATCCGACCGATTGCGACTAAGAGCCCACATTAGGTCTTATCTCGCTGCGATAAGGGAGGCGAGGTCTAACCACTTCGCCACCCTTATCGCGTCCGCAGATAATCGCCCCGGCCGCCCTGTTCAGGGTGACTCGCTCCCTCCTAAATCAGGAGGTGAGGGAGGATCCCTTGCAGGGTCGTGCCGAGGAGTTTAACCAGCATCTGTCGGACAAAATCGCTCGGATTCGGACCGGTCTGGACTCTGACTGGGCAGAGTCTGGCGATCAGGACACGGGCGGTCTTGTCGGTACCACCTGGGATGAGTTTGATTCTGTGACTCCGGAGGAAGTGGACAGGATCATGGGGAGGCTGAGCACCACCACATGTTTATTGGACCCGTGCCCTTCCTGGCTGGTTTATGCAGCCCGGGAGAGGACACGCAGCTGGTTCCAGGCAGTTATATCGGCTTCTTTGGGTGAGGGTAGCTTCCCCGCCGTCTTGAAAGAGGCGGTGGTGAGGCCTCTCCTCAAGAAGCCTGCCTTGGACCCAGCTGTATTGAACAACTTTCGTCCTGTCTCCAACCTTCGCTTTCTTGCGAAGGTTGTTGAGAGTGTGGTGGCGCATCAGCTCCCTCTGGTCCTGGATGAAGCGGATTATCTAGACCCGTACCAATCGGGTTTCAGGCCCGGGCACAGCACGGAGACGGCATTGGTCGCGCTGGTGAATGATCTCTGGAGGGCTCGGGACAGGGGATATTCCTCTGTTCTAGTCCTATTAGACCTCTCGGCGGCTTTCGATACCATCGACCATGGTATCTTGCTGCGGTGTCTCAGGGGATTGGGAGTGGGAGGCACAGTTCTTCAGTGGTTCTCCTCCTATCTCCAGGGACGTTCGCAGTCGGTGTTGGCAGGAGGGCAGAGGTCGACCGCGAGGTCTCTCGTTTGTGGAGTTCCTCAGGGGTCGGTCCTCTCGCCTCTCCTGTTCAACATCTACATGAAACCGCTGGGTGAGATCATTCGTGGTTTTGGAGTTGGGTATCATCAGTACGCGGATGATACCCAACTTTTCCTTTCGACCCCAAACCACCCCAGTGATGCCCTCGACGTGATGTCCCGTTGCCTGGAGGCGGTTCGGGTCTGGATGGGGAGGAACAGACTTCAACTCAACCCTGACAAGACCGAGTGGCTTTGCATATCTTCATCCCGGGTCTATTCGGACATTCCACCTCTGGCTATGGGGGGTGAACTATTACCCCCTGTAGATAGGGCTCGCAACTTGGGAGTCCTCCTAGATTCACAGCTCACCTTGGAAGACCATATAGGAGCTGTGACTAGGGGGGCTTTCGCCCAGGTTCGCCTGGTGTGCCAGTTGCGGCCCTATCTTAGCCGGGATGATTTATGCACGGTCACTCATGCGCTCGTGGCCTCTCGTCTGGACTACTGCAACGCTCTCTACATGGGGCTGCCCTTGAGGACCACCCGGAAGCTCCAGCTGGTACAGAATGCAGCCGCGAGAGTTGTGTTGGGAGTCTCCCGATACTCCCACGTTACACCTTTGCTCCGTGAGCTGCATTGGTTACCAGTTGCCTTCCGGGTGAGATTCAAGGTACTGGTGATGGTGTTCAAAGCCCTTCATGGCATGGGGCCGGAGTACCTTAGGGAACATCTGCTGCCGGCATCAAGCTCCCTGCGCCCTGTGCGTTCCCACAGAGAGGGCCTCCTCAGGGTGCCACCGATCAGAGAATGTCGATTGGTGGCGCCCAGGGGGAGATCCTTCTCTGTGGGCGCTCCGGAGCTGTGGAATCAGTTGCCGGTAGAGCTCCGGATGGCGCCCGATCTTCGCTCCTTTCGTCGCGATCTCAAGACGTTTTTGTTTGTACAAGCCGGCCTAGCCTGATGGGGATTGGTGGGGTTTTTATTTTTTTGTATTTTTAATTTTATTTTTGGGGTTTTACAATTGTATTAATTGTTTTAACTTGGGCAATTATTTAATCTCTTTTTAATGTTTGTACTTTGTATTTGACTTTTGCCCTGTGAACCGCCCTGAGTCCCCAGGGAGAAGGGCGGTATATAAATATTATTAAATTAAATTAAATTAAATTAATGACTGGCCAGAAAGGCCGTAAAATGGGGCAAAACTCACTTGGCAACTGTCTCACTTAGCGACATAAATTCTGGGCTCAAATGTGGTCGTATGTCAAGGACTGCCTGTTTACTAGCCATTTCTATAACAACAAACGAATCTAATTAGCATTTAATGAATATCTCAGCAACAGAAAATTTGGGCTGTTAATAATGATGATGATGATGTTCCTTCCAACTTTATTATTATTATTATTAGTTGACTGAGGTTCATGTTTAACTAATAAAAGATAATACTACTACTACTACTACTAATAATAATAATAATGAAGAAGAAGAAGAAGAAGAAGAAAGAAGAAGAAGAAGAAGAAGAAGAAGAAGAAGAAGAAGAAGAAGAAGAAGAAGAAGAAGAAGAAGAAGAAGAAGAAGAAGAAGAAGAACAACAACAACAACAACAACAACAACAACAACAACAACAACAACAACCTTGGGCGCAATCCCAAAACAACTGGAGCACCACTTGGACACCATCATCGGCATTGACAAATTCGCCATTAGTCAATTGCAAAAGGCGGCTTTACTAGGAACTGCTTCCATCCTGCGACGAGATCTGTAATCTGTGATAGGTAGACAAAAATGCCAAATCCAGTCTGAACATCTGGCTGACTGTGCGACGATCAATAATAATGATGATGATGATGATGATGATGATGATGATGATGATGATGATGGAAGGGACCTTGGAGGTCATCTAGTCCAACCCCCTGCTCAGGCAGGAAACCTATACCATTTAAGACAAAGGGCTGTCCAATCTCTTCTTAAAAGACCAGTTGTGCTCAAAAATTGCAGACGACCTGTACAACCGAAAATTTGTGCCCACCTTGACAATTGAAGCCTGCTGCGTTTTTATATGTGCCAACTATATTGCTGAGACTGGCACGTGACGTTTTAGACACGGGCGCCGCTGATAGTCACCCAACAACATTGTTCAACATTTTCATTCCTGCCCGACCCGGGAAGGTCGATCTGCACAAAGTTCCTTCTGATTTTCCCCACTGTAACAACTGGGTGTGATCAGCTGGGCTGGCAGATGCTGCCTTTACTCTAGCACCTTCTCCAAATGTAGCCCAGCGATGGATCTCTCGCTCAATCCCTTCCCACGCTTTCCCCTTTCCAGATATGCGTAAACCGATCGTGTGTGGAGATGAAAGTTGTGAATTACGACTGCGATTTTTCCAAGTGTAACAACCAGGGGGTAAGTAACCAAGAGCTGGAGCCCCGTGAACAGGTTTGGGGAGCAGAAATGGGGGCATTTTTTAGCCCCTTTCATGACCCAACTGTTCTGTACCAGCCTGCTACCGGCCCTGCAGAAAAAGCAGGGACAACCCCTTTACAAACGGCAAGAGGCTGGAATAAAGCCTGCCAAATTTATTAACATAAAACGGAGCAAAACAAGACACGAACCAAGAAACAGGAGCTTTTCAAGCGGTTGCCTTCAGCAAACCAGCCCTCCCACGCATTCCCCTTTTATACAGTTCAGGGCGTGGCTTCTCTCTGCCTCCTTCCGAGGTGCCCCATTGCCTTCCTCTGTTTACTCCTGATTGACTGCCTCCTGCGTCGGGCGTCCTTGAACAGGGCCAGCTGTGGGTCATCTTCATCCACGCTGTCAGGCTCACACAGCTGGGTCTGCATCGTGACAAGATGAGAGGGGCCCGGCTGGGGGCTCTCATCAGCAAGCTCTTCAACACCCCCCTCCTCCTCTGAGTCGTCCGACCCAACTGCCGAACCCACAGGCTGACCCTGAATCACACCAACTAGGTAACCTCATCAGTGCTAGAAGGGAGGGGGAAATAGTACCATTACAGCACTGATACAGCTCTGATCACGTTCCCTGTTTAGGTAATGAAATGTCTACAAAAAGCAACCAAGCACAGAGAGGACCAAGGACCTCCTCCTCCTCCTCCTCCTCCACCACCACCACAAACCCTCATTCCCTTCTAGCATTCATGATATCACCTAGCTGGGTCATGAAATGTCTGCAGGAAAACAACTAACCTCAGAGACCACCAAGAACCCCATGGTCCTCCACCTTCCTCTTCCTCCTTCCTCCTCCTTCTCCTTCTACTCCTTCCTCCTCCTCCTCCTCCTCCTCCTCCTCCTCCTCCTCCTCCTCCTCCTCCTCCTTCTAAATCCCTTTTAGCACTGATATTGTCCACAGTTGGGTCATGAAACGTCTGCAAGAAATCAACCAAGCTCAGAGAGCACCAAGGACCCCACAGTCCGTCCTTCCTTCCTTCCTTCCTTCCTTCCTTCCTTCCTTCCTTCCTTCCTTCCTTCCTTCCTTCCTTCCTTCCTTCCTCCCTCCCTCCCTCCCTCCCTCCCTCCTCCCTCCCTCCCTCCCTCCCTCCCTCCCTCCCTCCCTCCCTCCCTCCTAGCACTGATGATGTTGCCTAGTTGGGTCATGAAACGTCTGCAAGGAAACCACCCAGCTCAGAGATCATTAAGGACCCCACAGTCTTTCCTTCCTTCCTTCCTTCCTTCCTTCCTTCCTTCCTTCCTTCCTTCCTTCCTTCCTTCCTTCCTTCCTTCCTTCCTTCCTTCTTCCCTTCCTTCCTTCCTTCCTCCCTCCCTCCCTCCCTCCTAGCACTGATGATGTTGCCTAGTTGGGTCATGAAACGTTTGCAAGGAAACCACCCAGCTCAGAGATCATTAAGGACCCCACAGTCTTTCTTTCCTTCCTTCCTTCCTTCCTTCCTTCCTTCCTTCCTTCCTTCCTTCCTTCCTTCCTTCCTTCCTTCTTCCCTTCCTTCCTTCCTCCCTCCCTCCCTCCCTCCCTCCTAGCACTGATGATGTTGCCTAGTTGGGTCATGAAACGTTTGCAAGGAAACCACCCAGCTCAGAGATCATTAAGGACCCCACAGTCTTTCTTTCCTTCCTTCCTTCCTTCCTTCCTTCCTTCCTTCCTTCCTTCCTTCCTTCCTTCCTTCCTTCCTTCCTTCTTCCCTTCCTTCCTTCCTCCCTCCCTCCCTCCCTCCTTCCCTCCTAGCACTGATGAGGTTCCCTAGCTGGGTCATGAAACGTCTGCAAGGAAACCACCCAGCTCAGAGATCATTAAGGACCCCACAGTCTTTCCTTCCTTCCTTCCTTCCTTCCTTCCTTCCTTCCTTCCTTCCTTCCTTCCTTCCTTCCTTCCTTCCTTCCTTCCTTCTTCCCTTCCTTCCTTCCTTCCTTCCTCCCTCCCTCCCTCCCTCCCTCCCTCCCTCCCTCCCTCCCTCCTAGCACTGATGATGTTGCCTAGTTGGGTCATGAAACGTTTGCAAGGAAACCACCCAGCTCAGAGATCATTAAGGACCCCACAGTCTTTCTTTCCTTCCTTCCTTCCTTCCTTCCTTCCTTCCTTCCTTCCTTCCTTCCTTCCTTCCTTCTTCCCTTCCTTCCTTCCTCCCTCCCTCCCTCCCTCCCTCCTAGCACTGATGATGTTGCCTAGTTGGGTCATGAAACGTTTGCAAGGAAACCACCCAGCTCAGAGATCATTAAGGACCCCACAGTCTTTCTTTCCTTCCTTCCTTCCTTCCTTCCTTCCTTCCTTCCTTCCTTCCTTCCTTCCTTCCTTCTTCCCTTCCTTCCTTCCTCCCTCCCTCCCTCCCTCCTTCCCTCCTAGCACTGATGAGGTTCCCTAGCTGGGTCATGAAACGTCTGCAAGGAAACCACCCAGCTCAGAGATCATTAAGGACCCCACAGTCTTTCCTTCCTTCCTTCCTTCCTTCCTTCCTTCCTTCCTTCCTTCCTTCCTTCCTTCCTTCCTTCCTTCCTTCCTTCTTCCCTTCCTTCCTTCCTTCCTTCCTCCCTCCCTCCCTCCCTCCCTCCCTCCCTCCCTCCCTCCCTCCCTCCTAGCACTGATGATGTTGCCTAGTTGGGTCATGAAACGTCTGCAAGGAAACCACCCAGCTCAGAGAGCACCAGAGACCCCACAGTCCTCCTCCTCCTCCTCCTCCTCCTCCTCCTCCTCCTCCATACAAGCCCCCCTCCCTTCTAGCGCTCATGGTACCATCTAGTTGGGCCATGAAACATCTGCAAGGAAAAACCCCCCAGCTCAGAGAGCACCCAGGACCCCCCACTCAGACGATTCTTCTCCAGGAAAAGGGAACACCGTTCTTGGCTGCTCACCCCCCTTGGTGCATTTCAGGTCTGCAACAGCAAAACGAATTGCCACTGCAGCTACGGATGGGCCCCCCCTCACTGCAGCGGCCGTGGCTTCGGGGGAAGCGTCGACAGCGGCCCGGCTCCCGAGCGTGTCAGTAAGTATCCCAGAATCCCCAGTTCTCCTTTGGGAGCCTTCGGTTTTCGTCTCTCTCTCCTCCTCGGCTTCCCCACCATCATCTCGAGGAGCACATTACAGATAGTCCTCAACTTACGACCACAGTTGATACGAGTTCCCAGGTGAATCGCTGCCGTTGTTAAGGCAGTCACATGGCCGTTAAGTGAAACTGGCTTTCCCCCATTGACTTTGCTAGTCAGGAGGTCGCAGAAGGGGATCACATGATCCACCCCACCCGCTGCAACCACGTCATGAATACGAGTCAGTTGGCAAGCGCCCGCATTTTGAACACATGATCCTGGAGATGCCACGAGGATCCTAAGTGTGAAAAGCTCATAAATCCCTTTTTTTCACTGCCGGTGTAATTTTGAAGGGTCACTAAATGAATTGCTGTAAGTTTATATCTTCATAGTTTCGGTTTTTCTCACTAATATTTATTATTGTTACAATTTTATAAAGAAATATGAGAAGCGAACGCTTGTCGGGGTGACCTCTCCTATCATGTTTGTCAGTCTATAACAGTAGACAGGTAAGTCCTTCGACTTACAGCGGTACATTTAGTGACTCTTCAAAGTTACACCGGCCCTGAAACTGCCGTTGCTCATAAGCCAAGGACTGTCCAGAATGGCTATTTGCTGAGAATTTGGGGAATTGCGGTCCAAGTATCAAGAGGTGACCAGGCTGGGGATGA
Source organism: Vipera latastei (assembly GCA_024294585.1). Taxonomy (NCBI): domain Eukaryota; kingdom Metazoa; phylum Chordata; class Lepidosauria; order Squamata; family Viperidae; genus Vipera; species Vipera latastei. Next base: position 1,732,202 of record CM044357.1, read on the forward strand.
CCCAGAACAGGGCTAGGCAACCTGGGCTCTTTTATGACTCGTGGACTTCAACTCCCAGAATTCCTGAGCCAGCCATGCTGAGGGAAAAGGGAGAGGTTTCCAAGCTGAGCCATGCTGGCTCAGGAATTCTGGGAGTTGAAGTCCGCAAGTCATGAAGGGGCCATAGTTCCCTCCCACGCTGGCTCAGGAATTCTGGGAGTTGAAATCCACGAGTCATGAAGGGGCCATAGTTCTCCCCATGCTGGCTCAGGAATTCTGGGAGTTGAAGTCCAGGAGTCATGAAGGGGCCATAGTTTCCCCCATGCTGGCTCAGGAATTCTGGGAGTTGAAGTCCATGAGTCATGAAGGGGCCATAGTTCCCCCCATGCTGGCTCAGGAATTCTGGGAGTTGAAGTTCATGAAGGAGCCATAGTTTCCCCCATGCTGGCTCAGGAATTCTGAGAGTTGAAGTCTGCAAGTCATGAAGGGGCCGTAGTTCCCCATGCTGGCTCAGGAATTCTGGGAGTTGAAGTCCACGAGTCATGAAAGAGCCACGGTTGCCTACCCCTGACCCAGAAGATCAATCCATGGAGCCTTCTGGCTGCTGGTGCTTCTACCTGTAACTTGGTCCTGAGGTCGCCCTAGAGGTCAGAAGCTCACCTGTTTTGCTGCTCTCTTCCAGAATCGAAAAAAACCTTAATGCTGGGTTCGATTATCGGAGTGGCGTTGCTCCTCCTGGCCCTCACGGTGATGCTGAAGAAGTTCCTCCCCATGTGGTAAGTAGGACCATCCTGGCCCAAGCCACTTTTCCTTCTCTCGAGAGGTCAGAGTTGAGAAAAGGGGGGGAAATACTGTGGTGGTTTGCTAAGAAGAAGGATGGGGGGAAAAATGGGTTTTTCCCCCCCAATTCTTTCTCTCTTCCGTCTCAAAAGCGACGTGGCTTGGAGGCCCGAGCGTCTCTTCTTGCTTCATCCATTTCAGATGGACTGGAGAAACGTGGTCCTGCCTCACAAACTGCTGATCGAAGGGTAGGCAAAGAACCAACACAAAACTGCTTTCGGTTCTAGGTGGTGGACAACCAGGGTTAGAATCGACAGCGGAGAGATGGCAGAAGTTGGCTACAAACTAGGTGCAGGGGTAGGCAACCTCGGCTCTTTTATGACTCGTGGACTTCAACTCCCAGAATTCCTGAGGTAGCCATGCTGAGGGGAGAGGGAGAGTTTCCAACCTGACCCATGCTGGCTGAGGAATTCTGGGAGTTGGAAGTTCTCGAGTCATGAAGGGGCCAAATTTCCCTCATGCTGGCTCAGGAATTCTGGGAGTTGAAGTCCACGAGTCATGAAGGGGCCAAATTTCCCTCATACTGGCTCAGGAATTCTGGGAGTTGAAGTCCACGAGTCATGAAGGGGCCATAGTTCCCCCATGCTGGCTGAGGAATTCTGGGAGTTGAAGTCCGCAAGTCATGAGTCTTAAAAGAGCCAAGGTTGCCTACCCCTGGACTAGGGCTTGACCGAAGAGTTCTGAAGAAGATGCTTGGGACACTCTGTGGAAGTGAAGGCTGGACTCTGAAGAAGCAGGGGAGAAAGAAGATGGAGGGGTTTGACCTCTGAGGTTGGAGATGACTCCTGAGAAGACCATGGGCAGCCAAGAAAATAAATGAATTAGGGATGAAATCAAGGCAGAAGTCTCCCTCGAGGCATGAATGACCAGGCTCAAATTATCCTACTTTGGACACAGGAGAGCAGGACCCAACTGTCTTGAGAAGTCCATAAGTCTAGGAAAGTTGGAAGGAAAGAGAAGGAGGACAAGCAGAAGGTGGACGGACCCATTCCCACTACTAGGAAGAGCTGAACCACCAGGCCGAAGACAGATCTTCATGGAGAAAAATCTGTGTGGTCAATAAGAACTGACCTGATGGTGGATAATCCATCCGTGTGAAGACGCAGCTGCCTTGAGAAGTCCACATTTCATGACCCAACTAGGGGACATCATCAGTACTAGGAGGGAGGGGTGTTTGTGAAGAGGAGGAGGAGGACTGGGATTCTAGGTAGAAGGGAGGAGGAGGAGGAGGAGGACAGTGGGATCCTTGGTGTTCTCTGAGCTGGGTTGTTTTCTTGCAGACGTTTCATGACCCAACTAGGGAACCTCATCAGTGCTAGAAGGGTGGGGGGTTTGCTCTCTGTTTATGTACAGTAATTTGTCTTCTCGTTGCTGCTGGGTGGGAGTCTAATTAGAATTTTCTTTAATGTTTGATTATTTGTCTCAGTTGCTAGTTCCTTGACAGTCGTGTTGTTTGCTGCTTGACTGTTGGTCCACTGTTAATCTTGGTGTTAATTATGGGGTCCTTAGTGCTTTCTGAGCTTGGTAGTTTCCTTGCAGATGTTTCATAGCCAAACTAGGTAATATTATCAGTGCTGTAACTGCTGTAGCAGTACTAGTACTCCATTCCCTTCTAGCACTGATGACGTTCCCTAGTTGGGTCACGAAACGTCTCCGAGAAAACCACCCAGCTCAGAGAACTTCAAGGACCCCCACAGTCTTCCTCCTCCTCCTCCTCCTCCTCCTCCTCCTCCTCCTCCTCCTCCTCCTCCTCCTCCTCCTCCTCCTCCTCCTCCTCCTCCTCCTCCAGCACTGATGATATTACCTAGCAGGGTCATGAGAGGTCTACAAAAAAACCACCCAGCTCAGAGAACACCAAGGACCCTCACAGTCCTCCTCCTCCTCCTCCTCCTCCTCCTCCTCCTCCTCCTCCTCCTCCTCCTCCTCCTCCTCCTCCTCCTCCTCCTCCTCCTCCTCCTCCTCCCTTCTAGCAGTGATGATGTCACCTAGTTGGGCCACAAAACATCTGCAAGAAAACCAAGCTCAGAGAGCACCAAGGACCCCTTCATAAATAATGGAGCATGGAGGAATGGAGCTGGTCTTGAAGTTTGAGGAGTCTTCTCCATGAAAATTCCACTCAGGTGGACAGGAAATCCCACCCACCCCTGCAAATGACCAAGAGATTCCACCCCCACCCCCACCCCAAATGATGATAATGGTCCTTCAGGAGATGGAGGAGAAACCACCCACTAATTCATTTCTCTAGCCTGATAACCTTGCTGACCTAACACCTTTGGCTTCCACGGTCTGCTAGATGGAAGTCCCACCAGGCTGTCTCTCTCTCTCTCCTGCAGGATTAGATACGGAGGACTGCTCAGGCAAAAAGTATCTCCAGAACCCATGGATTCGGCTTTTGAAAGCACTGTGAGTATCTCCTCCTCAAGGGTTGTCACCCCAAGTTTCTCCTTTGAGAAGCCTTGAAAAGTGCCAAGGTTTGGAGGTATCATCCCACCTTCCATGGCTCCTATCATCCCTCCACGTGGGGGATGGAAGAGCAGCGGAAGAGCCCTCGAACTGTCCTGACTGGAGAACCTCAGAACTTGGAGATACTGGCCCAAAAGCTGGAAGCTCCTCCACGGCTGGGCTAGCAGACCTTTGCCATGACTTGAGTCACTAAGCGGAGGGAAGTCCAGAGCAGTGGACCTCCATGGGGTGCTAGGGCTTGAAGTCCAGGAGAGAGTCTGGGCCTTCAGTCAGTTCTTGAAGATAGGAAGAAGTTCATTTGCAACTCTGTAACTGACCTCGGAATCCCTTTGTTGAATAGTGAGGTTAAAGTCTAATTATGGACTCTTGGTTCCCCCTGTCCACTTCTCTCTTACAAGGCCTTAATAGCCTGACTTTAGGAAGACTTTTCTCCTCCAAGATTTCTCCTAGGTGTTTCTCTTTCTCCATACAGGGAAGTTAGGAAAATGAAAAGTAGGAAGGCAGACTCTCTATTTTTAGAACAGGGGTGGGGAACGATGGCCACTTTATGACCTGTGGAATTCTGGGAGTTGAAGTCCCTAAGTCATAAAGAGGCCAAAGTTTCTCCCATGCTGGCTGAGGAATTCTGGGAGTTGAAGTCCACAAGTCATGAAGGGGCCATCGTTCCCCCATGCTGGCTCAGGAATTCTGGGAGTTGAAGTCCATGAGTCATAAAAGGGCCCTAGTTCCCCCATGCTGGCTGAGGAATTCTGGGAGTTGAAGTCCACAAGTCAGGAAGGGGCCATAGTTCCCCCATGCTAGCTCAGGAATTCTGGGAGTTGAAGTCCATGAGTCATAAAAGGGCCCTAGTTCCCCCATGCTGGCTGAGGAATTCTGGGAGTTGAAGTCCGCAAGTCATGAGGGGGCCAAAGTTTCTCCCATGCTGGCTCAGGAATTCTGGGAGTTGAAGTCCACAAATCATAAAGAGGACGTAGTTTCCCCATGCTGGCTCAGGAAAGTGACTTATGACCATTTCTCACACTTACGACCGTTGCAACATCCCCATGGTCATGTGATCAAAATTCAGATGCTTGGCAGCTGGCATGTACTTATTTATTTTTATTTTTTTTAATTCCATTTATATCCCGCCCTTCTCCGAAGACTCAGGGCGGCTTACAAGTGTCCCGGGGGTCATGTGATCCCATTTTAGGACCTTCTGGCAAGCAACGTCAACGGTTAAAGCCAGATCCACTTAATAACCAACTCGCTAGCTTAACCACTCTGGCAATTCACTGAATTGTGACGAACAAGCTCGTAAAATGGGGCAAAACTGACTGAGCAGCTTGCTTAGCAGCAGAAATTTTGGGCTCAGTTGCGGTCATAAGTCAAGGACTCCCTCCACTCCCGACTTAACACCAATCGACTATCCACCTGGACATATCCCGCTGCTTTGAGTGACAGATTCTCCGTTTCTAGGGATCGGTGGCAGAATCGATGGAGTCGTCCATGGAAGCATCGGCAGGGAAAGATCCAATCCCGAATCGGATCTGAATTGGGATCGTTTGGTTTGTCAGATGATTTCTACCCACCCACCCCCATCCCTTTCCACCTTGAAAGACAGCATTCTTTTCACTTGGGGCTTTTCGACCCTGAATTGCTCTGGGACTCCAGAAAGAAAACGTGTATAAAATATTAGCCACAAATGCCGTCCTCATGAGTTGGTTGCTTTTTTTCACGCCCCCCCTTCAGTTCCCGGGGGAACTAAAGACCAAATCAGATGTTCTCCAGCCACAGCTGGGTTGGGGGGGGGACTGGAGGAAATTGCTTAGATAAGCCAAAGGGTTGACTTTGGGCCAATCACCAGGAGACGGTGAGTTCTAGGCCCACCTTAGGGATGAAATCCATCTGGGTGACTTTGGGCCAATCACTAGGGAGACGGAGAGTTCTAGGCCCACCTTAGGGATGAAATCCATCTGGGTGACTTTGGGCCAATCACTAGGGAGACGGAGAGTTCTAGGCCCACCTTAGGGATGAAATCCATCTGGGTGACTTTGGGCCAATCACTAGGGAGACGGAGAGTTCTAGGCCCACCTTAGGGATGAAATCCATCTGGGTGACTTTGGGCCAATCACCAGGAGACGGAGAGTTCTAGTCCCACCTTAGGGATGAAATCCATCTGGGTGACTTTGGGCCAATCACCAGGAGACAGTGAGTTCTAGTCCCACCTTAGGGATGAAATCCATCTGGGTGACTTTGGGCCAATCACCAGGAGACGGTGAGTTCTAGGCCCACCTTAGGGATGAAATCCATCTGGGTGACTTTGGGCCAATCACCAGGAGACGGTGAGTTCTAGGCCCACCTTAGGGATGAAATCCATCTGGGTGACTTTGGGCCAATCACCAGGAGACGGTGAGTTCTAGGCCCACCTTAGCGATGAAATCCATCTGGGTGACTTTGGGCCAATCACTAGGGAGACGGAGAGTTCTAGTCCCACCTTAGGGATGAAATCCATCTGGGTGACTTTGGGCCAATCACCAGGAGACGGAGAGTTCTAGTCCCACCTTAGGGATGAAATCCATCTGGGTGACTTTGGGCCAATCACCAGGAGACAGTGAGTTCTAGTCCCACCTTAGGGATGAAATCCATCTGGGTGACTTTGGGCCAATCACCAGGAGACGGTGAGTTCTAGGCCCACCTTAGGGATGAAATCCATCTGGGTGACTTTGGGCCAATCACTAGGGAGACGGAGAGTTCTAGTCCCACCTTAGGGATGAAATCCATCTGGGTGACTTTGGGCCAATCACCAGGAGACAGTGAGTTCTAGTCCCACCTTAGGGATGAAATCCATCTGGGTGACTTTGGGCCAATCACCAGGAGACGGTGAGTTCTAGGCCCACCTTAGGGATGAAATCCATCTGGGTGACTTTGGGCCAATCACTAGGGAGACGGAGAGTTCTAGTCCCACCTTAGGGATGAAATCCATCTGGGTGACTTTGGGCCAATCACCAGGAGACGGTGAGTTCTAGGCCCACCTTAGGGATGAAATCCATCTGGGTGACTTTGGGCCAATCACTAGGGAGACGAAGAGTTCTAGTCCCACCTTAGGGATGAAATCCATCTGGGTGACTTTGGGCCAATCACTAGGGAGACGAAGAGTTCTAGTCCCACCTTAGGGATGAAATCCATCTGGGTGACTTTGGGCCAATCACTAGGGAGACGAAGAGTTCTAGTCCCACCTTAGGGATGAAATCCATCTGGGTGACTTTGGGCCAATCACCAAGTCCCACCTTACAGATGAAAGCTGCCTGGGTGCCTTAATCACTATACCAAATCGGCTCTTTTTTAAAAATTTTCTTACAATATTTATAATTATGTAATTGATTTGTAACTTTTAAAGCTTTGGCCGTAAAAGAAAGGGGTGAAGTTTGTTACAATCCCCTATAATATTCAAGTGATTCGGTTCAGCCATGTGTGGACACATATGTAAATAATTAGAGCGACAATCTACAAATAAAACTGTGTATCCCACTCATGAACAATTCCACAATTACTTTTTCTGTCTTTTTATTGGGGGGAAAAAACCACACGCAGCATTTTTAGAAAATGGCAGTTTATGCGAAGAACAAAAGCAGACGACGGTCTTCCACCTCGTCAACTGCATGGATATAAGTGCACAAAAAAGGGTCAAAGTAGACACAAAAAATATTTTAAAAATCCACCATTTTTCTTCCACAGTTACGTCCTCAACAGTTCCTTTAGTGACAATTCGAAGTGAACAGCTGCAATGATTCACTTCACAAATCTGTTGCGAGAAAGATCATAAGGCGGGGCAAAGCTGTTATTAACAACTGTCTCACTTAGCAGCAGAAATTTGGGGCTGCCTTGCGGCCGTTGAGGACTTACCGGTTATTTTCAAACCTCCAAATCAAAATTCCCACTCCCCAGGATGGCTTTGGTGGCTTGGTAGATCAATAAAAAAAGAAAATAAAAAAATAAAAAAATAAAACTGGTCCGTGACAAATCAGTTTAAGCGACAGACGTTACGGAAAAACACAAACACAATTAACTAAGCAGCCGTTCCCCTGCCGTTCGGATCCCGCCGCGGATTGTTTGACAATGCCTGCAGAACCGCCAATTTAAAAAGAAAAGGAAATAAAAATTAGGGCCAGAAAAGCTTTGCAGCTCAGAGTTGACCTGTACGGGGGGTCCCTGGTGCTCTCCGAGCCTGGCGGTTTTCTTGCAGACGTTTCACGACCCAACTAGGGAACGTCACCCGTGCAGTGGTGATGCTGGGCCACGGATGAGGTTACTTTTAAGTCTGGGTGACGAAACGTCTGCAAGAAAGAAAGAAAAAATCACACCTGAGCTCAGGCAGCACCAAGGATGTTGATCTAAAGCAGGGCAGTTTTTAAGACTTGGGGACTCCAACTTCCCTCGTGCTGGCGTGGGAATTCTGGGAGTTGAAGTCCCCAAGTCATGAAGGGGCCAAATTTCCCTCATGCTGGCGCAGGAATTCTGGGAGTTGAAGTCCCCAAGTCATGAAGGGGCCAAATTTCCCTCATGCTGGCGCAGGAATTCTGGGAGTTGAAGTCCCCAAGTCATGAAGGGGCCAAATTTCCCTCATGCTGGCGCAGGAATTCTGGGAGTTGAAGTCCCCAAGTCATGAAGGGGCCAAATTTCCCTCATGCTGGCGCAGGAATTCTGGGAGTTGAAGTCCCCAAGTCATGAAGGGGCCAAATTTCCCTCATGCTGGCGCAGGAATTCTGGGAGTTGAAGTCCCCAAGTCTTATAAATGGTCGAGATTGGACATCCGTGACCTAAAAGGAAGCAAAGCTAACCCAAACGAGACCGGACAGTCCTAGATTAAAATCCTCTTTTGCTCAAAGGAGGGAACGGGCCGAGGAAGGGAGAGAAAGGGGGGAGGGGTCCTCAGGACAAAACCAAGGTTGCCAATCATTGCTTGATTGCTTTATTGGCTTTAAGCTCCGCATGATCTAAGCAGGAAGGAAGGTGGCGGGCAGCCTATTTAAGCTTTTTTTCTGTCAGGAGGCTGTCGTGAAGCTTGGAGACCTCGGGTTCAAAGCTATCCATGACTAAGGTCCCATTGCCGTCGAAGAATTTGGCGATGGATCGGGTGAACTCCGCCTCCCTCTGCTGCTTGCTTCGGCCGCTGATGAACGTCATTTTCAGGCTGTATTTGTCGTCAAACCTGCCAAAAGAGGGACAGAGGAGAGACAGGACGTGTCAGGAGAAGGACCATCCGGCTGGCGACGCTGGTGGTGCTTTGCAAAAAATAAGTGAAACAGTAAAAATATAATACAAAACACAACACAATATAAAATAAAGCCAAGAATCAACTAAATAACCTAACGTAAAATATAAAAATGCAAAAATAGGAAACAAAATAAGAAATGCAAAATAAGGTAAAATAACAACAAACAAAATATAAGGTATGAAAATGAAAATGAACACAATAAAATATAGCAAATAAAATGAAAACACAAAACGTAGAAACAAGAAACAAAAAATAAAGAATAAAAGGTAAATGAAACTAAACTAAATTAAATTGCGAGTGCCTGATGGCAGAGATAGTCCTCGCTTAATGACCGGTCACATAGCCAGGGGTAGAGAGAAGGTGGGGGGCGTTTCTGCTGAGGTTAAGGCGGCTGCCCGAAGGACACAACGGAGCACGCAAGGTTGGCAACCCAAACTATTTCACGGCGGGATCCGTGCAGGACAGCTTCCATGTCAAGGTAATAATTGAACAGCAAACCAGCTTGTAAAATGTGAGATGTATGAGGTAATGGCGGGAATGACTCAGCAGGGTCTGTGTCCCTTTAAGAGCCTTGGTATAAAAGGGAAGGCTCCACAGATGCGGGCTCTCTCTTCCATTTTCCTGCTGTAATTGTGCTTTGTTGGGTCCTGCTGTCTTAGCACACGCTTGTATATTGTTCCTGGTGTATGATAGCTCTAGATAGTGTAAGATAAACCACCATTTAATATAGACCACTGTTTACTGTGTTTACTCCTGAGTTATCTCAGCGCAATGAGACTGGGCAAGCTCTAACATTCAACTTAAACTCTCTTCTGGGGGGGAGGGGTACCTTTTGGGGAGTCCTGGGAGGGGGGGAGGGGAGGGGTACCTTTTCAGACTTGAGGAAAGCTGCCAGATGTCGTCGGGATCCATCCCTGTCGGGTCTTTCCTGTGCGCTACCAGGAAGATGCTCTTCTCCTTATATGAGGTGTAGATGGTCAGAATTCCCATCATTACAAAATACGTTGGGCCAGGTTAAAGAAAGACACCAGGTCTGAGAATCATCAGACTCCTAAGGGACCTCAGAGGTCTTCTAGTCCACCCCTCTCCAAAGTAGGAGACCTTATTATGCCATCCCAGACAAATGGCCGCCCAATCTTTTCTTGAAGACCTCCAGCGATGGAGCACTCAAAGCTCCGAGAGGCAAGCCCTTCCTTCCTTCCTTCCTCTCTCTTCTCATTCTCCTTCCTCCCTCCCTTTTCCTTCCTTCCTTATCTTTGTCTCCTTCCTCCCTGTTCCTTTCTTTCCTTCCTTCTCTCTCTTCTCTTTCCTCACCCTTTTTGCTTTCTTCCTTCTTCCCTTCCTAAATTCCTCCTCCTTCTCCTTTCCTTCTCCCTCTCCTCCCTCCCTCCCTTTTCCTTCCTTCCTTGTCTCATTGTCTCCTTCCTCCTTCCTTTTTGCTTCCTTCCTTCCTAAATTCCTCTCCTTCCCTCCTCCCCCCTTCCCTTTCTCCCTCCCTTTCTTTTCTTTTCCTTCTTTCCATCCATCCATCCATCCACCTATCTAGCCTTTCTGTCTCTGTCATCTGGATGCTCCAATGGTCACGACTGCAAAGACCGGCCGCAACTCGCTTTTCCCCACTGCCGCTGAAACTTCGAATGGCCGTTAAGCACACGATTGTAAGTTGAGGACTACCCGTATCTCAGTTCATGATTTAGAAAAGTTGCGAACGAGAGATCGGGTCCAAACCTCGAAGGAGCGGTTGGCGCCGTGGTTCCACCAAGAACGGCTTCCCATCCCGGCTTCAAGGAGACGTAGTCTGAAGCCCAATTCCCGTTGGAAGAATTCGCCTTCAGCTTCTCTCACCTAGCAGATCAAGGCGTTCCGTTCCAACTTGATGAAAGGAAGGCAAGGAATCAAAGAGAGGCTACACACCTCCAGAAGCTTTGAAGAGTTGATTTTTGCCACAAGCTCCGAGACAAAATTAGAGAACGGGGCCTATGGAAGAGCAGCCTGGCACCACGGCTTCGTTCCATCTGTTTACAGCTTTTAACGTGACTTGATACGTCGTTTTAATTTTCAACCGGGAGCCACCCAGAGTAGCTGAGAAGATGGGGCGGCTGTGTAAAGGCGTAGATCAAAATTAAATTCAATTAAAACCGAGTACAAAATCTGAAGGGAAACGGAGGCGGCACATCTGTAGCTCCTCAAGACTGAACGCAGACGGTCCTCCAATTACAATCGTTTCTTTGGCGACCGCTCAGAGTTACAACTCCGGCCTGCGAGGACACCCCAAATGAAACCGGCTCTCTTTCCCGCTTGGAAAATGGGCAGAGCATCAGACTTGGGAAGATCAGCTCACCTGACTTCTCCTTAAACCTGGCCAAAAAAAAAAAAAAGAGAGAGACCTCAGGAACCCAACTCGGGGCTTCGCACAAAAGGGAAAGTGAACGTTTTTTTTAAAAAAAGAAAGGGGAGGGGGGGTGGCGGCACCGGAAAAGGATATGATATCACGCAGACAGCCAGCACCGGCTTCGACTCGGGGAAGGGGTGAAGGTAATCCCATATTAAAGCCACGATGGCGAAGAGGCAGGAGATGGTGCAGATGATAAGGCGCCCGTCGATCAGGCAGAAGTTCTCTACGTATTTATACTTTTCCAAGAGGACCTGGGAACAGGGAAAAAAAGGGGTGCACGGTAAGCACAGGGCTGCACCCTCAAAGGGGTTTGCCAACAGGAGGCAATATTCGGGACATGGGGTGGGGGGGTCCTTGGTGCTCTCTGAGCTGGGTGCTTTTCTTGCAGACATTTCGTGACCCAACTAGGGAACATCATCAGTGCTAGAAGGGAGGGGGGGGAGGAGGAGGAGGAGAACTGTGGGGTCCTTGCTGTTCTCTGAGCTGGGTGGTTTTCATGCAGATGTTTTGTGACCCAACTAGGGAACATCGTCAGTGCTAGAAGGCAGAGGGAGGGAGGGAGGGAGGGAGGGAGGGAGGGAGGGAGGGAGGGAGGGAGGGAAGGAAGGAAGGAAGGAAGGAAGGAAGGAAGGAAGGAAGGAAGGAAGGAAGGAAGGAAGGAAGGAAGGAAGGACTGTGGGGTCCTTGGTGCTCTCTGAGCTGGGTGGTTTTCTTGCAGACATTTCGTGACCCAACCAGGGAACATCATCAGTGCTAGAGGGGAAAGGGGTTTCCAGAGAGGAAGAAGTGTAGGAGAACGATGACAGTGGAGTCCTTGATGCCCTCTGAGCTTGGTTGTTTTCTTGCAGACATTCATTACCTAACTAGGAACATTTATTTTTATTTATTTATTTTAATCCCATTTATATCCCGCCCTTCTCCGAAGACTCAGGGCGGCTTACAATCTAAAGCACAAATCAATGTGCTTAGCAATAGCCTTCATTCTATGTATATGCCTGCTTATTAGGGCTCTCGCCCCCCCACCCCCCAAGCGGCATTATTACAAAGTCAGCTTAATTGCCCCCAACAATCTGGGTCCTCATTTTACCTACCTGGGAAGGATGGAAGGCTGAGTCAACCTTGAGCCTGGTGGGACTCGAACCTGCACTGATTGCAGGCAGCTGGTGTTCCTTAAGGAGGCATTAGCCCACTGCTCCACCAACATCATCAGTGCGGGAAGGGGATGAGGTTTGCAGTGAGGAGGAGGAGGAGGAGGAGGACGACGACGACTGCCCACTGTCAGCAGTTCGATCCTGGCGGCTCAGAGTTGACTCGGCCTTCCATCCTTCCCAGGTCAGTAAAATGAGGACCTAGATTGTTGGGAGGTGACATGCTGATTCTGTAAACTGCTTAGAGAGGGCTGTAAAGCACTGGGAAGCAGTATATAAGTCTAAGGCTATTGGGGAGGAACGGATCCTCAGCAATGGCAGAGCAACACATATGCAGACATTGCAAGCTGACCGGCATGAAAACAAGCGGGAAGGAGGCTGGGAGAATGGATGGGGAAGACACCGGAATTGGGCCGAGGAGTCCAGCTGTTCAGAAAAGGACGAGGGAGCTGACCTTTTTGGCGGAGTCGTCCAGCGAATTCTTCACCGCTGACCCGTCCCACTTGTCCACTTTGACGGGCTTGTCGTCGATTTTCCACTGAGGCAATTTTAAAAAAAGAAAGAAAGAAAAAGCAATCTGAACAAGAGTTCATTCAGTGACCAAAGCTACAACTTAAAGACACTAAACATCACATGGGAAGACTATGAAGTATTTGCCCGACAATGCTGGCAGACCCTTCTTCAACAACGACGATGATGATGATGTTGAAAGGGACCATGGAGGTCATCTAGTCCAACCCCCTGCTCAGGCAGAAAACCCTATATACCAGGGGTGTCAAACTGCCGGCCCGCGGACCAGACGCGTCATGCAGAAGCCGCGCCCACCCCACTGCCAGCAATGGCAAAACTGTCCCGATATGTTGCGCGACGTCATAGGTTTGACATGTCTGCTCTGTTCCATTTCAGACAAATGGCTGTCCAGTCTCTTCTCCAAAACCTCCAGTGTTGGAGCATCCACCGCTTCTGGAGGCAGGTGGCTCCACTGGTTAATTGTTGTCCCTGTCAAGAAATTTCTCCTTGGTTCCAGGCTGCTTCTCTCTGTTATAGAATAACAGAGTTAGAAGGGACCTTGGAGGTCATCTAGTCCAACCCCCTGCTCAGGAAGGAAGCCCTATACCATTTTAGACAAATGGCTGTCCAGTCACTTCTTAAAAACTTCCAGTGTTGGAGCATTCACCACTTCTGGAGGCAAGGAGTTCCACTGGTTAACTGTTCTCCCTGTCAGGAAGTTTCTCCTTAGTTCTAAGTTGCTTCTCTCCTTGGTGAGTTTCCATTCTGACTTTGAAGAGCTACTAGATGCAGTCCTCGACTTTTAATGACCATTCAAAGCTACAACAGCATTGAAAAAAAAGGGACCTAGGACCATTTTTTACCCTTACAACTGATGTAGCATGCACACACACACACACGCACACACAAACGGTTCCAAGATCAAAATTCAGATGCTTAGCAACTGGTTCATATATAAACCAGTGAGAAATAGAAAATATCCAAATAGATAAGATGTGTGTTCTGAATATTAAGATTTTGAGATGAATTGTGATAAAAGGAACCTTGGTTACTTAAAACTTCTAAACTATAAATATTAAATGTTAAATATTAACGGGAAGCTAAAAATTGGGGGAAACTAATTGGGACATTGTCTATTAAGGCTGAATGTTAACATAATAAGGATATGCATAAGCCAAAAATTATTGATAAATGTAAGAACGTCATTTTTATTTAATTGATATAATAAGAAATGGATTAGTTTAAACAGGAGACAGTAAATACTAAGGGGAAGAGAGAGGAAAAATTTAATGTACCAGCTTGAGACTTGTACTAAAGATAGTTGTATGTCATTTGTATTATTGATTAACCCAGCCACCATGTTGCTTTTTAAATACTTAAATGTAAAGTATTCAAGGTGCTGGTAATGACCTATAAAGCCCTAAATGGCTTGGGTCCAGATTATCTAAGGGAACACCTGCTGCCGGCATCAACTTCCCATCGTCCTGTGCGCTCCCACAGGGAGGGCCTTCTCAGGGTACCACCGGTTAAGGAATGCCGGCGGGTTATTCCCAGGGGAAGGGCGTTCTCTGTGGGCGCGCCGGCCCTATGGAACCAACTTCCCACGGAACTCAGGACTGCCCCCGGCCTTTGCTCATTTCGCCGGGACTTGAAAACCTGGTTCTTTGAGCTGTCTGGCCCAGACTGAGGGGTTTTAATTTAATTTAATTTAATTGGGTTTTAGTTTTAATTTCAGGGACTGGAATTTAATTAATAGTTTTAACTGATTTTAATTTTTGTATGCTATGTTTTCTAATTTTCCCTGTAAACCGCCCTGAGTCCTACGGGAATAGGGCGGTATATAAATTTAAATATTAATAAATAAATAAATAAATAAAAAAAAAAACTAGAAAATCAATTAAAAAAAATTAAAAAACAAACAACTTAATATCGATTCACTTAACAGTGGCAAGAAAAGTCGCAAAATGGGGCAAAACCTACATAACTGTTTTGCTTTGGCAAAGGAAACTGTAGGCTCATTTGTGGCTGTTAAGTCAAGCACGGCCTGAATATGAACACAATCAAGTAACATTAATGTCTTAAAAAAAACCTCACTTCACTTCTCATTTTGGTGTTTCCTCCTCCTCCTGGTTGACTAGCTTCAAAGAAAAAGACACGTCATCCTTTCTGAAACCCAACGGCCGTATCTAAAAAAAATGTCAACTGTCCGGGATGACAACTTAATTCTAACTTTTTTAAGTCAAATCGGGCAGTCAGCTTGCTTTTGGGCAACAGAGCTGAAACGGCTCAGATCAAGGCAACACCGTTGTGCTTTTAGCCTCAACACAGAAGGAAGGAAAAAGAAATGGGTAAAGTCAAGGCTGCCATAAAAAGCCTTCCTCCTCGAAGAATTATAAAAATAAAGAAGAGTTTGTTTCTTAAGATCCAATAGCCTATGTCTGACGGGAGTGTAAGCGAAAGATAGGATTTTATTTTTGTTTTCAATCTAAGGAAAGCTGAACACAAGTGAGGGAATCTGCCTGTGAAATTGAGAGAGAGAAGGACTTTGAACAGAATAGAATAGAGCTGGAAGGGACCTTGAAGGTCTTCTAGTCCAGCCCCCCCCAGGAGAACCTATATACCGTCTCAGACAGGTGACTGTCCAGTCTCTCCTTGATTAATTGATTTGATTGATTCTCTTTTAAGAATAAGCACAGCAAAAGATTAAGGAGGATTTGACACACACTATGTCAGACCTTTAAACACACAGTCCTTGACTTTACAACCACAACGGAGTCCAAAATTTCCGCTGCTAAGTGAGACATCTATTTAGTGAATATTTGCCCCGTTTTACAACATTTCTTGCATTAGTTAAATTAGTAACGGGGTCGTTACGTGGCTTCCTTTGACTTTGCTTGTCTGAAGGTCGTAAAAGGGGATCACAAGACGCCCCCTCCCATCTTTTTTTTAAATGTATTTTGCCAATATACAAACAATACAAATAAACTCGATATAAAGATTGATCTCTTATAACAGTATGCAGTCATCAGAACGCACTGTCAACTTTGGAGAATAAATTTAGCATATGCTAAAGGTCTTCACACTTGGCCCTTTAATGACTTGTGGACTTCAACTCCCAGAATTCCTCAGCCAGCATCCCTGGCTCAGGAATTCTTGGAATTGAAGTCCACAAGTCATCAAAGGGCCAAGTTTGAAGACCCCTGGCATATGGCATCTACAGCACTCATGCAATCCCCAGATTTACCACGCTAATAAAACACATTACACGGGTAGGCCTTGATTGACGACAACCAAGCGCAAAATTTCTGTTGCTGAGCGAGACATTGAAGTGAATCCCCCATTTTATGACCTTTCCTGTCACGGCTGTTAAGTGAATCCCTGCACTGGCTAAATTAGGCACATGGTTGTTAATTGAATCTGGCTTCTCCACTGACTTTAGACTATTCAGAATAGATCTGGAAGGGACTTTTGAGGTCTTCTAGTCCAGCCCCCAGCTCAAGCAGGAGGACCTATACCATCTCAGACAGGTGATTGTCCAGTCTCTTTTTAAAAACTTCCAGCAATGGAGCGCCCATGATTTCTGATGGCAAGGAGTTCCACTGGTTAATGGTCCTCACTGTCAGGAAGTTTCTCCTTAATTCCAGGTTTGCTTCTCTCTTTGGTTAGTTTCCATTCGTTGCTTCTTGTCCTGCCTTCGGGTGCTTTGGAGAATAGCTTGACTCCCTCTTCTTTGGGGCAGCCCCTCAGATACTAGCACACGGCTCTCACGTTTCCCCTATTTCTTTTTTTCCATCCTGCAGCCGTTCTTCGTATGTTTTAGTCTCCAGGCCTCGGATCATCTTAGCTGCTCTTCTCTGAATTATGTCCAGACTCAACATCTTTTTTGTGATCTGGTGACCAAAATTGGCTACGGTATTCAGTTCGCCAAAGGGGACCACGTGACGCAGGGACACTTCAACCGTCATAAGTACGAGTCAGTTGCCAAGCGTCTGAATTTTAATCAAGCGACCACAGGGATGCTGCAATGGACATGTGAAAAACTCGCTTTTTTCAGTGTCGTCATTTCGAGCGGTCACTAAGCAGACTGTCGTAAGTCGAGGACCACCTGTATTTCATTTAGCATAGGGCGTCTACAGACTAATAACCTCACTAATAAAACTCAACATTATACAAACCGACACAAATCGAAGTTTAAATAAAACGTCAACAAAGAGACACAGGTACGAAATAAAAACACCTGCACAATAGCATAACCGGAGATGACCTAATAGTTTGTTGTTGTTAGCATATGGTAGTTTATGATTGTTTTTTACTTTTATACCTTGTATTTAGCTCTGGGAAGTCGGGGAGGGGGGGAGGGTTGGGTTGGGGGGGTGGGTTGTTTTGTTAAAGATAAAATGTATTGAAAAACTTTTCAATAAAAAAAATAGGATAACCGGAGATAAAATACTGAATTAAGGTAAAAACAATGCAGGAAGAGTCACGAGAGCCGGGAAGACGCCTCCCTGCAGTATTTAACCATTTGTCTGGAACGGCAAAGGGTCTCCTGCTCGAGCAGCCGGTTGGACAAGGTGACCTCCGAGGCCCCTTCCAACCCTGTCCTTCTGTCATTCTGTCAGGGTCTCCTGCTCAAGCAGGGGGCTGGACTAGATGGCCTCCGAGGTCCCTTCCAATTCTAGTTACTGTGATTCTGTAAGGGTCTTCTGCTCGAGAAGGGGGGTGGGGCTGGACTAGATGACCTCGAAGGTCCCTTCCAGCTCCTATTCTATTCTATTCTTTCTCCGCACTTAGAATTCCCAGCTGGCCAATCAACGGCCAGGCTCTCCTTCTCCTCCACCTTCTCCCCCCCCCCACGCTCCATCTGCGTCTCCCAAACGGGCGGCTGAGGATTCTGGGAGTTGTAGTCCCCGCGCCTCTGACAGGCGCAGGGTTATCCAAGCGGCTCTCTCTCTCTCTCTCTCTCTCTCTCTCTCTCTCTCTCTCTCCCTCTCTCTCTCTCCCCCGAGACAGCACGGCCCTCTCAGCTGCCGGGCCGGGGAGACGCTCCCAAGGCGAACCGGGCCGGGGAGTCCTTTAGCCCGGCCGCCCATCCCGCCTCGTCCCAGAGGGGCCTCCTCGCGCCCCGCAGGCCGGGCGGCCGCCACGCCGAGCCGCTACCTTGTCCAGGATGCCGTTCCTGCTGGCGGCGCCGCCGCCTCCCGCGCCGCCACCGCCGCCGCCTTTCGCCGCCATCTTGGCTCCTCCTTTCCCCCTTCGCGACCTGTTCGCCGCCGATTGGCTGAGCGGGGAGAGGCCCGCGCAAAGGACGCCGGGACGGGCAAGCGCCGCCCTATAGGAAGCGGCGGCGGCGCGCGGAGCAGGCTGGGAAGTGGAGTCCTGGGCGGCCCGGGTTGCCATGGCTACCTGGAGACCGGGGAGGGAACTTGGGGAATCGCGGTTCGCTGGGCCGGCGAAAGGAGCTCGAGGAAGGCCGGCTGGCCGGCTGGCTGGCCGGTCAGTCGGAGCCGCCGTCCTCCCTCCTGCGTGTGGGGCTAGGGCTGGGGGGGGGAAGAGAAGAAAAGCGCGGGAGTCTTTCTAGCCACGGGAGGACTCGGCGCTCTATGGTTTGCTCCCCATCTTTTTAATCAGCTTTAATTTTGGTGTATTTCCCCATATATTAATTCGTTGACCGGACTTTCCCCAAGTCCCAGAAGCGGTGAATGCTCCAACACTGGAAGTTTTTAAGAAGAGGCTGGACAGCTCTTTGTCCGAAATGGTACAGGGTTTCCTGCCTGAGCAGGGGGTTGGACTAGATGACCTCTAAGGTCCCTTCCAACTTTTATTCTGATGATGATGATGATGATGATGATGATGATGCTGGAGCTCCCTCTGGGTATTCCAGTCCCCATCTCCTTCCCCCAGCTAGCCCGGCCCCACACAGACAGGGTGGGTGGGTGGATGTGGATTAGGGTTTACCTAGTCCTCTCCCATCCCATACTGGGGATTGGGGGGGAGAAACCTTGGAGGCCTCCCCCCTTAGGATGGGAAGGGCGATGGCTGCATCCACAAGACACCTTTTACCTGGCCAGGCCATCGCCGGCATTCCCCCAACAGGTGAACGAATGAATCTTGAGTCAGGGTTTTGTTTTAACTTTTTGCTTAAATTTTGGCATTTCAGCAAAACGGCAGCCGGCTGAACACAGGCAGGATCTCAGCTGAGCCCAACGTTTCTATTGCTGAGCCAGTCGTTTGACGAGTGAGTTTTGCCCCATCTTACGACCTTTCTTTCCAAAGTTGTTAAGTGAATCCTTGCAGATGTTGAGTGAGTCACACGGTCATTAAGTGAATAAATAATAATTATAATGATTTTTTTTATTTTAATCCCATTTATATCCCGCCCTTCTCCGAAGACTCAGGGCGGCTTACAATCTAAGAAGCACAAATCAAATGTGCTTAGCAATAGCCTTCATTCTATGTATATGCCTGCTTATTAGGGCTTTCGCCCTCCCCCAAGCGGCATTATTACAAAGTCAGCTTATTGCCCCCAACAATCTGGGTCCTCATGATGATGATGATGATGATGATGATGATGATGTTGGAAGGGACCTTGGAGGTCATCTAGTCCAACCCCCTGCTCAGGCAGGAAATCCTTATACCATTTCAGACAAATGGCTGTCCGGTCTCTTCTTGAAAATTTGCAGTGTTGGAGCATTCACCGCTTCTGGAGGCAGGGTGAATGCTCCAACACTGCAAATTTTTAAGCATTGACTTTGCTTGTCAGAAGGTCGCCAAAGGGGATCACCTGACCCTAGGACCCTGCAACCGTCAAAATTGTTGTTGTTTTAAATGTATTTTGCCAATATACAAACAATACAGATAAAGACGGTAAAAAGATTGATCTCTTATAGCAATGTGCAGTCCTCAGAGCGTACAATCGACTTTGAGGAATCTTTTAAAGCGGCCTATGGCCGGTCCTTTTTTTAAAAGAAGAGGTGTGTTTACAAAATGACGTAGGAGAATCTGTGTGCCAAGGGTGTTGCTCAGAGCAACAGAGTGCCCATGGCAGCAGTGCTTAGAGCCTACTGAAGTCCTAACTGCAAACCAAATTTTATTTTTTAGATCCTTTTATTTGCTTGTTTCTTAACTGGTCCAATTTCCCTTTGTTTAGGAGCTCAAAGTGGTGTGCACTTTACTCTTTGCATTTCTCCAGCAACAACCCTGTGAAGTAGGCAGGATTGGACTGAGGGAATAGGGTCCCCAAAGTCTATCCAGTGATCTTTCTTCTCCTCTTCTTTCCTCACCCTTCCCTTCCCTTCCCTTTCCTTCGCTTTTTTCCCCCTTTCACTATACTTAACTTTTTTACTTTATTTTACTTTACTTTACTTTATTTACAAAAAATAATAGTTTTACTTTATCGTGTATTATTGGGCACTGTTCTATCCAGATTGGTACACTGTTTCTTCAGAAGGATTCAGACAATCCGGAAAAATTTCAGAGACAACGAGAAAGATCAGAGGATTAGGCGTGCAGTCCTGTAAAGAGGAATCTTAAAAGTCGGGATTATTTAGGATTGAGCAAAAAAAAAAAAGGGACTTAATACAGATTTACAGTTCAAAGAAGCACTAAAAATGTGATTTGTGACCCGTTTTGCACACTTACGACTGCTGCGACATTCCCCCATGGTCACATGGTCAAAATTCATACTCTTGGAAGCCGACTCTTATTTATGACGGTCGCAGTGTCCCGGGGTCACATGAATCCCTTTTGCGACCTCCTGATAAGCAGAGTCAATGAGGAAAGCCAGATTCACTTAACGACCAGGTTACTAATTTCACAACTGCAGTGATTCTCTTTAATAATCACGGCAAGAAAGGTGTTTGAAGGGGGGCCCAAACTCACTTAGCCACCGTCTTTGCTTAGCAACAGAAATGTCGAGCTCCATTGTGGTCGTAAGTCAAGGACTTCCTGTAGTCTTTTTTTTTTAAATAACGAGAAAGGATGCTACTTGAAGCTGATTAAGGCTTCTTCTCAGCAGCCCAGAAAATTAAGACCACAGGGTTACGACCCCCCAAGATGGTTTAGTTTGGATCCCTGCCCTGAGCTTGGGGTTGGATTAGATGACCTCAAGGAGCAACTGCCGGCCCTTATTCTCTTGATTCTTTCTTGTCCCAGCTGTTTCTTCGATGGATTGGAAGCGTGAAGAATTTGACCAGAGTGGTTTAAAAATCTAAGCCCGGGCTTTGAATGCTGATAGCCAAGCTGAGATACGGCAATGCCCCCGCCCACACACACACACACGAGAACTTGCGTGGTGCCTTTGCTTACTTTGTGGCTGGCATTTGCTGTGCTCCGTGAGGGGGGTGACGAGCTACGCGAGCGGGGTGGCGAGCGCTCTGGTGACTGGCGTTGGAGGGGGACGTTGGCACAGCGGTTCACGTTGATTTGGACCCTCACGTCGCCATGGGTCACCCTCATTGCTGGTCCGGCCAGGTGGTGTCTCCTCTTGGCAGGTCCCCTTGAGAAGGAGCCATCTCGGGCATGTCACAGAGGCCTGGCTGCTTTGTTAAGCAGTGACACAGCTGTGTGTATGTGTGTGTATGGGGGGGGGTCTCCCCTGGAATAAGTAGGGCTTGCAAGGATCAGGAGTTTTGCTTTTGGTTTTGCAAAAGGGGACAAATAATAGAATAACGGAACTGGAAGGGGACTTTGGAGGTCTTCTAGTCCAGCCCCTTGCTGAAGAAGGAGAGCCCTGTGCCAGTCCAGACAAATGGCTGTCCAGTCTCTTCTTAAGAGCCTCCAGTGATGGAGCAGCCACAACATCTGGGGGAAAGAAGAGTTGGAAGGGACCTTAGAGGTCTCCTAGTCCAACTTAATGAAGAGAAGGACGAGGAGTGACAGGAGAGCAGTCTTCCAAAATCTCAGGGGCTGCCCCAAAGAAGAGGGAGTCAAGCTATTCTCCAAAGCACCTGAAAGCAGGACAAGAAGCAACGGATGGAAACTCGTCAAGGAGAGAAGCAACCTAGAACTAAGGAGAAACTTCCTGACAGTGAGAACAATTAACCAGTGGAACAACCTGCCTCCAGAAGGTGTGAATGCTCCAACAATGGAAGTTTTTAAGAAGAGACTGGACAGCCATTTGCCTGAAATGGTATAGGGTTTCCTGCCTGAGCAGGGGGTTGGACTAGATGACCTCCAAGGTCCCTTCCAACTTCATTATTATTAATGCTCAAGAGGAAACCCTACGCCATTTCAGACAAACGGTGGCCCAGTCTCTTCTTAAGGGATTCTTCTTAATCTCTTGCAAATTCTCTTAATACACGTAGTCCTCAGTTTACAGCCACAGCTGAGCCCCAAAATTATGTTGCTAAGCTAGACTTTTTGTTCGGTGAGCTTTTTCCCCATTTTGCGACTTTTCTTGCCACAGTTGTTAATCTGAATCACTACAGTTGTTAAATTAGTCTACATGGCTGGTTAAGGGACTCCGGCTTCCCCCACTGACTTTGCTTGTCAGTAGGTCACAAAAGGGACCCTGGAATGCTGCAGTGGTCGTAAACGTGAAAAATGGTCATAAATGACTTTTTCTGGTGCCTTCGTAACTTTGAACAGTCACTAAATGAGCTGTTGCAAATCAAGGACTACCTGTAATGAGAAATTTGTTATTTGTTGTTATAAATTATTGTTGCTGTAAATTATATGTCCTTTTGCTCTGGGAAGTGAACAAATGTCTCACTTAGCAACAAAATATTTGGGCTCAATTGTGGTTGTAAATTGAGGACTCTCTGTGTACTTAACCGTTTACTGAGTTATGCAAATTTTCAGGGTTTCTATGAGATGCTAAACCCTAAACTACCCATGCAGTCCAAACTGCCCAGCAAACTAAGGTTCAGAGGCGACTGCCTCATTTGCAGTTCAATCCTCTTATGATGGACCCTAATTTCAAGCAGATGAAAACTTTAGTGGCTTTTATTTATCTAGAAACCAGGAAGTAATTTTATGCCTCAAAATATGCAGATTAACTTCCTTCCTCCAGGACATTATTGATAAGAGATTTCAAAAGCTGTGGTTTTGCCGCTGTTGGAAATGTTCTAACTAGAATAGAATAATAAAATACAGAATAGAATAGAATAGAATAGAATAGAATAGAATAGAATAGAATAGAATAGAATAGAATTACAGAATAGAATAGAATAGAATAGAATAGAATAGAATAGAACAGAATAGAATAGAATAGAATTACAGAATAGAATAGAATAGAAATGCAGAATAAAATAGAATAGAAATACAGAATAGAATAGAATAGAAATGCAGAATAGGATAGGGTAGAATAGAATAGAATAGAATAGAATAGAATAGAATAGAATAGAATAGAATAGAATAGAATAATAAAATACAGAATAGAATAGGAATAGAATACAATAGAATAATAAATTATAGAATAGTATAGAATAATAAAATACAGAATAGAATAGAATAGAATAGAATAGAATAGAATAGAATTACAGAATAGAATAGAATAGAATAGAATAGAATTACAGAATAGAATAGAATAGAAATGCAGAATAAAATAGAATAGAAATACAGAATAGAATAGAATAGAAATGCAGAATAGGATAGGGTAGAATAGAATAGAATAGAATAGAATAGAATAGAATAGAATAGAATAGAATAGAATAGAATAATAAAATACAGAATAGAATAGGAATAGAATAGAATAGAATAATAAATTATAGAATAGTATAGAATAATAAAATACAGAATAGAATAGAATAGAATAGAATAGAGCTGAAAGGGACCTTGGAGGTCTTCTAGTCCAGCCCCCCGCTGAAGCAGGAGAACCTCTACCATCTCAGACAGGTGACTGTCCAGTCTCTTCTTACAAACCTCCAGTGATGGAGCACCCACGATTTCTGGTGGCCAGCTGTTCCACTGGTTAATTGTCTTCCCTGTCAGGAAGTTTCTCCTTAATTCCGGGTTGCTTCTTTCTTTGATCACCTTCCAGCCATTGTTTCTTAATGAACGTGTTCCTTTGCTTTAAGGGCTGAAAGAAGATCATGGCCTCACTGTATAAACTGGATGATGGACAGTGTTACCCGACCAATTGCTTCCCAGCTAAAAGCCTCCTGCAGCCTCGATCCGAAGAAGGTACCGTGTCCGGATATGCGATTTTTAAGAACTGGGGAAAAGATTGAAGGATCTTTGCAGCTGAAAAAGGAGAGCCTTCTGGAAACGCCTCTGCTTATCCTTCTAGAGTAGCGCTCCCAGTTTGTAGCCTGTCACGCTCTCAAAACATTGAGGCAACAAAAAGCTCAGCTAGTTGTGCAACAAGAGTGCAAATGTATTGTGTGAATCCTCTGCTCCCTTTGGGAAGCCCTGCTGGAGGGCTTAGGAAAAGATTCCAATAGGACAGAAGATTTGCATCTCAGGGTTGAACTGTGGGGACCTTAATGGTCTCTGAGCTTTCATGCCGGAGGAAAGACTAGAACTCCCCGTCTCCTGGTGATTGGCCTGAAGTGACACAGCCAGTTTTCATGCCTAAGGCGGGACTAGAACTCACCGTCTCCTGGTGATTGGCCCAAAGTCCCACAGCCGGCTTTCATGCCTAAGGTGGGACTAGAACTCACCATCTCCTGGTGATTGGCCCAAAGTCACCCAGCCGGCTTTCGTGCTTAAGGCGGGACTAGAACTCACCGCCTCCTGGTGATTGGCCCAAAGTCACCCAGCCGGCTTTCATGCCTAAGGCGGGACTAGAACTCACCATCTCCTGGTGATTGGCCCAAAGTCACCGAGCCGGCTTTCGTGCTTAAGGCGGGACTAGAACTCACTGTCTCCTGGTAATTGGCCCAAAGTCACCCAGCCAGCTTTCATGCCTGAGGCGGGACTAGAACTCCCCGTCTCCTGGTGATTGGCCCGAAGTGACACAGCTGGCTTTCATACCTAAGGCAGGACTAGAACTCACCGTCTCCTGATAATTGGGTCAAAGTCACCCAGTTGTATTTATGGCTAAGGCGGGACTAGAACTCACCGTCTCCTAGTGATTGGTTCAAAGTCACCCAGCCAGGTTTCATGCCTAAGTCAGGACTAGAACTCACCATCTCCTGATAACTGGCCCAAAGTCACCCAGCCAGCTTTCATGCCTGAGGCAGGACTAGAACTCTCTGTCTCCTGATGATTGGCCCGAAGTGACTCAGCCAGCTTTCTTACCTAAGGCAGGACTAGAACTTACCGTCTCCTGATAATTGGGCCAAAGTCACCCAGTTGTATTTATGGCTAAGGCGGGACTAGAACTCACCGTCTCCTGATAATTGGGCCAAAGTCACCCAGTTGTATTTATGGCTAAGGCGGGACTAGAACTCACCGTCTCCTAGTGATTGGTTCAAAGTCACCCAGCCAGGTTTCATGCCTAAGTCAGGACTTGAACTCACCACCTCTTGATAATTGGGTCGCTCAGTCAACTTCCATGCTTAAGTCAGGACTAGAACTCACCATCGCTCCTGATAATTGGGCCAAAGCTGCTCAGTCAACTTCCACGCCTAAGGCAGGACTAGAACTCACCGTCTCCTGGTTTAACCACTAGACCAGGGGTCAGCAACCTGAAACAGTGAAAGAGCCACTCGGAACCGGTTCCCTCACAAAAGGAAAAACTGGGAGCCGCAAAAAATGTGTGCGCATGCGCGTACATGCACACATGCGCAGAACAGGGTTTGACTGAAGAGTGGAGCCAAGGCGAGATATGCACCTACCCTGCATATTTGAATTGATTGGTTGAACTTTTTTAGTCCCACTTTATTTTATTTTTTTGGACTGCACATGGCAGAGGACTGGGAGCCGCAGGAGACGGCTGAAAGAGCCGCATGTGGCTCCGGAGCCGCCGGTTGCAGACCTGTGCACTAGACTAAAACAGCTCTACATCTCCCCTTAGTTGAGCTCTCCTAACTGGGTGTGCCTGTAAATTTTGTTTCGGGACATATCACTCCAGGAGCCGGTCACTGGCAGGTGGCTCGTCACAATGTGGAGAAAAGCAAGATCAAGTGGCTGTTCGGCACAAGGGATGCCCAGCAGAGCTGGCAAGACCATTGGTGGAAAGCCCAGAGGCCCAGGGCTGAGAAAGTCCTCAACAGGGCCCAGCTGGTGAGTGTGGCCTTGGCTGCGTTGCTTGCTTCTCCTGTCCATTGCAGAAGGGCTGGACCAGATGATCCTTAGGGTCCCTTGCAGCTCCACAAGGAGAGAAGCATCCTTAGAACTAAGGAAGAGTGAGAACAATTAATTAGTGGAACAACGGCTGGCCTCCAGAAGTTGTGGGTGCTCCAACACTGGAGGTTTTGAAGGGCAGCCGGTTTGTCTGGAATTGCATAGGGTCTCCTGCCTGAGCAGGGGGTTGGACTAGAAGACCTCTACGGTCCCTTCCGACTCTGTTATTCTGTTATCCTTCCTTCCTTCCTTCCTTCCTTCCTTCCTTCCTTCCTTCCTTCCTTCCTTCCTTCCTTCCTTCCTTCCTTCCTTCCTTCCTGCCCCTCCCTCACTGGAGGTTTTGAAGAAGACACTGTTTGTCTGGAATTGTATAGGGTCTCCTGCCTGAGCAGGGGGTTGGACTAGAAGACCTCTAAGGTCCCTTCCAATTTTGTTACCCTGAGTTAAGCCTCCAGACCCTAACTCTTGTCTTACTTGCTCTTCTCCACACTCTTGGAGGGCCACAGCCTGTTCCCTTCATCCTGTCCATCCATCAGCTCGCCCAGGCCCTATTGAAATACCACCACCCACCCAGAGGCATGGAGACCCATTTTAGCAGAGTATCCTCGTGCCGCAAATTCATAGGAAATCGGCTTTAATTCTTCCCGTTTTTGCTTGCTGGACTGACTGCTCCCGAGTTCCTTTTCTCTGGCTTGTGATTTCCAGATGAAGCTCCACCCCGTGAAGAAACCTTCCGACTTGTGCTCAGTGAATATCAGCCACCAGAATTTCGCCTTGGTGAGTAGGAATCTGGACCCACAACGTCACATTGCGTCAACCTGGAGGGGCTGGTTGCCTCCCCCCCCCACCTCCGGGCACTGGGGCACAGAGGCATGCCAGACCCCTTGTAGATTGCATTTGGGGTAGCTTTGTTCTGTTGCTTTTTCTCTTAGGGTGGCTAGGACTTTTTATTTATTTATTTTTATTTTCATTTATTGTTATTTTTATTTATAGAGCAGCTTACCCCCAGAAATCGTGGCCGCTCCATCACTGGAGATTTTCCAGAAGAGACTAGACAGTCACCTGTCTGAGATGGTGTGGGTTCTCCTGCTTGAGCAGGGGGCTGGACTAGAAGACCTCCAGGGTCCCTTCCAGCTCTATTCTATTTTAACTTCCTAACAGGGAGGACAATTAGCCAGTGGAACAGAAGTTGCTTTCCGAAATTGTGAGCGCTCCATCCCTGGGGATTTTTAAGAAGAGACTAGACCAGGGGTAGGCAACCTCGGCTCTATTATGACTCATGGACTTCAACTCCCAGAATTCCTGAGCCAGCATGGGGGAACTTTGGTCCCCTCATGACTTGTGGACTTCAACTCCCAGAATTCCTGTGCCAGCATGGCTCAGCTTTGAAACCTCTCACTTTCCCCTCAGCATAGCTGACTCAGGAGTTGAAGTCCATGAGTCATAAAAGAGCCGAGTTGCCTACCCCTGGATTAGACAGTCACCTGTCTGAGATGGTGTGGGTTCTCCTGTTTGAGCAGGGGGCTGGACTAGAAGACCTCCAGGGTCCCTTCCAGCTCTATTCTATTTTAACTTCCTAACAGGGAGGACAATTAGCCAGTGGAACAGAAGTTGCTTTCCGAAATTGTGAGCGCTCCATCCCTGGGGATTTTTAAGAAGAGGCTAGACCAGGGGTAGGCAACCTCGGCTCTTTTATGACTCATGGACTTCAACTCCCTATGCTGACTCAGGAATTCTGGGAGTTGAAGTCCATGAGTCATAAAAGAGCCGAGGTTGCCTACCCCTGGATTAGACAGTCACCTGTCTGAGATGGTGTGGGTTCTCCTGCTTGAGCAGGGGGCTGGACTAGAAGACCTCCAGGGTCCCTTCCAGCTTCTGTTCTATTCCACCTATGGTTTCTTGTTTTTATGCCTTCCCAGGCAAGGGAAAACGACTTTCTGCAGTTTGATTCGGTCGCCTACGTCAACGCCACGGAAAACCTGCTGACTTTAGGTAAGGAAACCAAAGGGTGGGGGCGTCACTCTGATTTTCAGTCTGGCTTGGGATGGGTTGTGTCTGCTTGGGGTCCATTCTGATGCCAGGTGGTCCTCGACTTATTTTGTATGTGTGTGTGTGTGTGTGTGTCGGTGTGTGTGTGTGTTTGTGTATATGTGTTTTATCAAATTTTAGTAATAATTTGTTTCTGGAACTTTGCACTTTGATATGGCCCAAGGGCTAATCAGTCAATCGATAAATAAAAGTATATGTGTATGTGTGTATTATGTAGATGTGCAAGTTGTTTATTTTTATTTTTTTAATTTATTTTTATGGAACAGCTTACCCCCAGAAATCGTGGGGACTTGTTTCCCTGAGGATTGATAAGAAGAGGATTACGATTAGGGTTTTCCCAAACAACATTTTCAATATTTAGCAAACAGCAGAGTGTCTGGCTACATGTATTGAACTAACAATAATAGATATAGTTCATTATCATAAACCATATGTTAGTTCATCACTCAATAGCCTTCTTGCCAATATATGTTCAAAATTACATATCACGTTCCTTTCTCCCTGACTCATTTTTCTAGCCATCGATGGAAATTATCCCATGTTCTAAGGTACACTGAATCATTGCGTTTGTTAAGTGAATGACATGGTTGTTAAGCGAGTGACACGGTTGTTAAGTGAATCTGGTTTTTCCCCGTTCCCTTCACTTGTCAGACGGGTCCAAAAGGGGATCATGTGACCACCACCCCTCCCAGGATACTGCAACCATCTTAAACACGAGTCGGTTGTCAAGCAGGTGAGTGTAAATCACGCGACCTCGGGGACGCTGCAACGGTGTGAAGAACGAGTCTAAGTCACTTTTTCCCATGCTGTTGTAACTTCAAACGGTCGTTAAATAAATTCTTGTAAGGGGAGGATTACCTGTATATGTATATGTGTATATAATTATTTCGCCCTTTTGTCCTACAAGGGGAGAACTGTTCCTTTAGAGCAGGGGTCTTCAAACTCGGCCCTTTTATGACTCATGGACTTCAACTCCCAGAATTCCTCAGCCAGCATGCCTGGCTGAGGAATTCTGGGAGTTGAAGTCCATGAGTCATAAAAGGGCCGAGTTTGAAGACCTCTGCTTTAGAGCAAGGGTCTTCAAACTTAGCCCTTTGATGACTTGTGAACTTCAACTCCCAGAATTCCTCAGCCAGGCACACGTGCCTGGCTGAGGAATTCTGGGAGTTGAAATCCACAAGTTATCAAAGGGCCAAGTTTGAAGACCCCCGCTTGTGGACTTCAGCTCCCAGAATTCCTCAGCCAGCATGCCTGGCTGAGGAATATCTGGGAGTTGAAGTCCCCAAGTTATCAAAGGGCCAAGTTTGAAGACCCCTGCTTGTGGAATTCAACTCTCAGAACTCCTCAGCCAGCGTGCCTGGCTGAGGAATTCTGGGAGTTAAAGTCCAGAAGTCATCAAAGGGCCAGGTTTGAAGACCCCCGCTTGTGGACTTCAACTCCCAGAATTCCTCAGCCAGGCATGTTGGCTGAGGAATATCTGGAAGTCCCCAAGTCATCAAAGGGCCAAGTTTGAAGACCCCCCGCTTGTGGACTTCAACTCCCAGAATTCCTCAGCCAGGCACGTTGGCTGAGGAATATCTGGGAGTTGAGTCCACAAGTCATCAAAGGGCCAAGTTTGAAGACCCCTGCTTGTGAGGAATTCTGGGAGTTGAAGTCCACAAGTCATGAAAGGGCCAAGTTTGAAGAGCCCTGCTTTAATGGCTGTTCGAAGTTACAATGTTTTTCACACGTATGGTCAGGGCAGCATCCCCACGGTCCTGTGATCAAAATTGGGACATTTGGCAACTGGCGTGTCCTTCGGACGGTTGCAGAAGCCCAGGGAGACACGGTCTGTAATCTTCCCAGCTGGCTTTCACGGACCTCCCTGTAACCGGGCGAAGTCTTTTATGCCAAAATAAAAACTGCATATGTGAGTGGGGTTTTTTGAAAACAAGATTTTTGGCAATCAGGAGGCACCCAGCGAGAGTTTTAATTCTTGGTGCTGAAATATTATGAAATGTTTTTACCGTTGGCCACCGGATCACTTGACCGAAATATTGATTTCACACGGCCGCCTTTTTTAAAAAAAATGTCTCTGTTTCAACCTTTGTCTAGAAATGTTTCGTAGCTTTCCTGTCCTTCGGGAGTTGGAACTGTCCCTCAACGGTCTGAGAAACCTTAAAGTCAGAACTGGGGACTTTCCCCACTTGGAAGTAAGTTAAGCGCCAAGTGCAAAAGTGAAGGTTGCACGAATCCCAGCTGGGAATCGGGGAGGATAGGGTTAAATTTTCCCATTTTTTTTTTTTTTAAAAAAACACGTTCACATGTTCTCTATATTCTTTTTTAAACTCGGTTTGGAAAGGCCTCTTCAGCCACAGGCACTTTTGCTGCTAAACTGCAGCTTTTATTTTTTAAAAAGATTGATTGATTCATTGGTTCATTGATTCATATTTGATTGATTGATTGATTGATTCGTTCA
>CM044357.1:1769964-1899964 GCA_024294585.1 Vipera latastei
CCTGTGGGCACAACGGCACGCATTAAAAATGGAATCTGGTTGCTTGCTCTCAAAGTGTACAATGCATTTAAACAAAGAGTGCAGAGAAGAGCAACAAAGAGGATTAGAGGACCGGAGGCTAAAACATATAAGGAAACGGTTGCTGGAATTGGGTCTGTCCAGTTTAATGAAGAGAAGGATGAGGGGGGACAGGATAGCAGCCTTCCAGTATCTCAGGGGCTGCCCCAAAGAAGAGGGAGTCAAGCTACTCTCCAAAGCGCCTGAAGGCAGGACAAGAAGCAACGGATGGAAACTCATCAAGGAGAGAAGCAACCTGGAACTAAGGAGGAATTTCCTGACAGGTAGAACAATTAACCAGTGGAACTGCCTGCCTCCAGAAGTGGTGAATGCTCCAACACTGGAAGTTTTTAGGAAGAGACTGGACAGCCATTTGTCCGAAATGATATAGGGTTTCCTGCCTAAGCAGGGGGTTGGACTAGATGACCTCCAAGGTGCCTTCCAACTTTTTTATTATTATTATTATTATTATTATTATTGTTATTGTTATTGTTATTGTTATTGTCATTGTCATTGTCATTGTCATTATCGTTATTATTATTATTATATAACTTTTATCCATAAAACATGAAACTCAGGCAACTGAACACTCAAATTGACTGGCACCAATGGTTGACACGGGTTGCTGCCAGCATCCTAGCTATCAACCAGGTATCTCCTTAAAATGTAAGATGTTCCGAGTAGCGCAGTTTTTTTGTACCTTTTCTGGAGTTATTGCAGGAAGCTGCAATTTCTTGATGTCTTTTGCAAAGTTTTTGGACATAGTTCTCAGTGTCTCGATGACAATGGGTGTCACCGTTACGCATTTGATCCATAATCGCGCAGTTTCGATGGCCAGGTCACGGTATTTCGTAATTTTTTCCATTTCTTTTTCTTCGACTCTGGCATCTCCTGGTACAGCGATATCAATCAACTGTACGCTTCGGTTCTCTACGACTGCGATATCTGGCGTGTTGTGTTCCAAATGGAGATCTGTTTGTATTCAGAAGTCCCACAATAATAATAATAATAATAATAATAATAATAATAATAATAATAGTATAATAGTATAATAATAGTATAATAGTATAATAGTTATTAGTATTATTAACATGAGCCAGCTGCTGTGTATGGCAGCAGCCAAAAAAGCTAACATAGCATCTTTAAACCGGTGTTATGTATGTGTACAGGGGTCCCCAACCTACGGTCTGTGGCCCAGTGCCGGGCCATGGCCTCTTGGCCACCAGGCCCCGGGAATAGCTGGCAAGCCCCCCCACCCCCCAAATTTCATTTTTAATGTGTGCTGTTGTGCCAACAGTAAAAAAAATGACAATAAAGGTTATCTAATCTAATCTAATCTAATACATACAATCCTGGCTTGTATAAACAGAGGCCTAGAATCAAGGTTGGCCTTTTTGCCTTTATTGATTTGCAGATCGAGAACGAAGAAGACTTGCTGGCCGTGGCTCTCTTCCCCTCCCTGGCGGAGCTGACCTTCTACGGCAACCCGTTCACCATGTCCAGAAGCGGTACCACCGGCCTGGGCCACGGGTGGGGGGAGGGGCCTCTCTGGGGCAGAAGGACCGCCCCACTCGGCCTTTGGCCAGCCGAAGGGCAGCGAAGAGACGGAAGAAATTTAGAGGGGGCTTCTTAAAAATCTCTCCCTTTCCATCCTGGAAGAAAGGACATCGGTCGCTATACGGGTCGTCCTCGACTTTACGTCCACAACTGAGCCCAGATTTTCCGTTGCCGAGCGAGAAAACCGCTCACCAAGCGTCGGCCCATTTGACCGCCTTGCTTGCCACCGTCGCTAAGTGAATCCCTGCCAGTTGTTAAGTTGGTCGCCTGGTTGTTAAGCAAATCTGGCTTCCCTCCCCTTGCCTTTGCCCGTCAGGAGGTCGCAAAAGGGGATCACCTCACACACACACACACACACACACCCCGGGAGGCTGCGACCGTTCTAAACGTGATACAGGAATCTTCTCAACTAACCTTTAAGATAAGGTTTCCCAGGAATTCGAGGAAGGTTGGACTTTGATTATTTGTGGCTATGTAGGGATTCTAGGCTGATGCCTCTTTTGACTCCTCCCCCAGATTCTACCTGGAATAAGAGTCTCCCTGTTCTGTAAAAGCAAACACAGGTGGTCCTTGACGTATGACTAGAGCTGTAACCATATTAAATACCATAGTATAGTGCAGGGGTAGGCAACCTCGGCTCTTTTATGACTCATGGACTTCAACTCCCAGAATTCCTGAGTCAGCATAGCTGACTCAGGAATTCTGGGAGTTGAAGTCCATGAGTCATAAAAGAGCCGAGGTTGCCTACCCCTGGTATAGTGCAACACTGAAGTGCAATGAATCTATGCCGTATTTCTATTCTGTTTTGTTCAGTTCAATTCTATTTCTATTCCTATTCTATTTCTTTTCTATTTCTATTTCTCTTCTACTCTGTATTTCTATTCTATTTTCTATCTCTGTTCTATTTCTATTCTATTTCTATTCTATTCTATATTCTATTCTATTTTCTACTTTATTTCTATTCTATTTTATTCTGTATTTCTATTCTATTCTATATTTCTGTTCTATTTTCTGTTTTATTTCTATTATTTTCTATTCTATTTCTATTTTGTTCTGTAATTCTATTCTATTCTGTTCTATTTTCTATTTTATTTCTATTCTATTTTCTATTCTATTTCTATTTTATTCTGTATTTCTATTTTATTCTGTATTTCTATTCTATTTTCTATTTTTTTTTAATTCCATTTATATCCCGCCCTTCTCCGAAGACTCAGGGCGGCTTACAAGCTTAGCAGTAGCCTTCATTCTATGTATATGCCTGCTTGTTATTAGGGCTTTCACCCCCACCCCCCCAAGCGGCATTATTACAAAGTCAGCTTAATTGCCCCCAACAATCTGGGTCCTATTTTATTTCTATTCTATTTCTATTTTATTCTGTAATTCTATTCTATTCTATTCTATTCTATTCTATTCTATTCTATTCTATTCTATTCTATTCTATTCTATTCTATTCTATTCTAATTTTCTATCCTATTTCTTATTCTATTCTATTCCTATTCCATTCTCCCGAATTACGACAGCGAGTCATCCCAGGATCGACATTTTTGTTTGGTGGTGCTTGGTTGCCGAGCATCCCAAATGCGATCATGTGAATTCTGAACAGTATGGGTGACAGACAGCTGTCACAACTTTGACTCCAGATCATCGATACCTTTTTTTTTTTAGGCGGTTGGAATGGTCGTTTGGAACGGTCGTTTTGTGTCGGGTCGTAAGTGGAGGATTATCTGTAAAGGAAGAGGAATTTGGGGGGCAGGTGTTTAAAACTGACCTCTCTTTCCTTCTCCTCTCTCCCTCCCTGCCCCCCAAGGGGACCCACCGCTGCTCACCAGCTTCCTTCAAAACAAACTTGGAATTAAACTGGTTCGGAAAAAGGTTTCCAAGCTGGAGAAGCCACGCATTTTTATACCCATCAAAGCGAACCGGGAGGTACAAACGTGGAGAAATTAGGTGGTAAAAACGCTTTAATCCAGCAGAAATTGGGGACCAGCCGAGATTGTCAAAGGTTGGCATGTGGGAGGAATCGGAAAGAGCTGGGAAGTTGGGACCATTTGGTTCGTAGAGGCCACAACTAGGATGGCTCCTCCCTTCTAGCACTGATGAGGTTCCCTAGTTGGGTCATGAAACCACCTCCTCCTCTTCCTCCTCCTCCTCCTCCCTTCTAACACTGATGATGTTCCCTAGTTGGGTCATGAAACGTCTGCAAGAAAAGCACCCAGCTCAGAGAGCACCAAGGACCCCACAGTCCTTCCTCCTCCTCCTCCTCCTTCTAGCCCTGATGAGGTTCCCTAGTTGGGCCATGAAACATCTGCAAGAAAAGCACCCAGCTCAGAGAGCACCAAGGACCCCACAATGGTCCTCCTCCCCCTCCCTTCTAGCACTGATGATGTTCCTTAGTTGGGTCATGAAACGTCTGCAAGAAAAGCAGCTCAGAGGGCACCGAGGACCCCACAGTCCTCCTCCTCCTCTTCCTCCTCCTTCCCTCTAGCATTGACGATGTTCCCTAGTTGGGTCATGAAACGTCTGCCAGAAAACCCCCAAACTCAGGGAGCACCAGGGACCCCACCCCATTTGACCCTGAGCTACAAAGGTTCTCTTCTAAGCATCCTAAGAGATGCTTAGAAGATGAATCTCTGCACAAACGTCAGAAGGTTGAGGCTACTGCCGTTACGATCCCCGCTTTGCCCTGATCTTCTCTTGTGTCTGTTTAGATTAAATCCCAGCTACCCAAGGTCCGAAAGCGCCCCCTGCCGGCCGAGACGTCTGTGGAGACCACTTTCTGGCAGCTGTGGACAGGATCCGAGCTGGATCCGAATAACAGACTCAGTTCTCAAGACCTTGCATTGAGCCCTTCCTCTTCTCTCGTCTACAACCTCGATCGGCCCATCCTAGCCCCTCTTCGGCGGGAGGAGAGGTCCACCTCGCTGAGCACGTTGTACATCGAGCCCTTGACCCCGGGCTCCTCCCTGGAGGAGTTGTCCCGTGAAAGCGAAGTTTTGAGCGAGTCTTCCCTTGATCAGATCCTGGCTGGCAAAGTTCCCGCCTCTCAGCCCTTGTCGGGACCAAGCAATTCCGAAGTTCTCCGTCCGCCCTCTGGGTCGGCTTCCCGAGGACCCTCCGGTTTGCCCCCGATCATAGAGTCACCATCCTCAGACCAGGTTCTCTCTGAGGCTCCAGAGAACGTGTCGGAGTTCGTCCCTTACACCTGGACATCTCCAGGAGAACATCCCCCCCCAGAGCTACAGTGGGAACTCCTTGCACCTCCAAACTCACCTTCGGAGGGACAGAGCGAATCAGAAGTGGTTCAGATTGCTGAAGGAGAAGAAGGTGGAGCCAAGACTCTTTTCTCCACCGCTTCCGACGCAGAGCCTAGTCAGTCGGCATCCGTTACGACGTCTTTGCCAGAACGGAAAGGAACCGAACCATTGGTATCGTCTGAAGGTGGCCTTGGAGAAGAGTTGGGGGTGCCTCTTTCCCCGCCAGGAGAATCCTCTGCGGAAGACGAAGACCTGCAGGAGTCCAGGCCCATCTCCGTTCCCAGTGGGGAGGATCTAGCCCACGGGGCCCCCCCAGAGGCTGCCTTGCCGGTCATTTCTTCAGAAGAAGACGAAGACCAAGAGGGATCTTCTCAGCTTCCCACCGCGGGCTTCCAGGATATGAATCTCTCGGGGTCTTCCGAGGAAGAGGAGCATCCGGGATCTCCAAGCTCTCCTCTCGTGGACCACGGCCAGGAGGAGAGCCTGACCTTGGAGGATTTGTCCCCGGGGCCAACGCCTTCACAACCGTTGGTCCCAGCCTCCCGATCCGTTTCCAGAGAACTCCACGGACTCTTTGCCCAGATCCAGGCCTACGCCTTGCCTCCAGAACCGGAGCAGGAGGAGGAGGAGGAGGAGGACACGTCCGCGGCGGAGGAGGTGCTCACGAGTAGTAGCGGAGAAGGCGTCACCCAGCCCATCTTCATCACTCAGGTGGGTGAGCTGGGGGGGATGCCCGGTGGCGGGGAGTCCTCGGCTTAGCGACCGGCTAAGCGAGACAGTTTTTAAGTCAGTTGTGCCCTGTTTTACTGGCTTTCTTGCCGCAGTCGGTGAGTGAACCCGGTTGTTAAGTGAATATGCCCCCCCCCACACACACACACCATTGACTTTGTCAGAAGGTCGCAAAAGGGGGTCGCCTGACCCCACCCTGGGAGGCTGCGACCGTCGGAAACAGGAGCCGGTTGCCAGGGGGCTGAATTTTGATCGTGGGGATGCTACAACGGCCGTTCCAAGTCTCTTGGGGTAATGGATCTCCTCTTCAAAGTAGATCCAGGCCAGGCTGGCAACGCTGACGGCGCCAGGGTATAAAAAGTCCTCGAAATTACACCCACAGTGCAGCCCAAAATTTCTGTCGCTAAGTGAGACATTCGTTTTGGCCCGTTTGACGACCTTCCTTGCCGCAGTCATTAAGCGAATACCTGCAGTTAGGTCAGTCACCCGGTTGTTAAGTGAATCTGGATTGCCCCTCCCCCCCTTGACTTTGCTTCTCAGGAGGTCGACCCCTGACGCTGCGACCGTCATAAGTAGGAGCCGGTTGCCAAACGTCCAAATTCTGAACACGTGACCGTGGGGACTTTTCAACAGCCGTAAGGCTGAAAAAAGGTCATCGGTCCCATTTCTCGGGGCCATTGTAACTTTGGACAGGCACTAAACGAACTGCCGTAAGTCGAGGACTACCTGAATGACCCCAACATGTCTCTAGGTAGAGCAGAAGACTTTGTTTCGCAGGACAAGGAACAAGAAGCCAACAATGAGCTTTGAAGGGGACTCGTACTCTGGGTGTAATATTTACGTAATTTGGTTTTTGGTTTTTTTTTTAATTTAGAAGGGGAAATACGACTGGGGTTCCTCACGGATCCCCGTTTTGAAGGGACAAGGATGCCACGTTTCCCTAAACTCTTTGCACTGGAAAGGGCCCACTGAGGTCATCCAGTCCACACTCCCTGATTTGCATGAAGGGAAGCAAATCAAAGCATCCCAAGAGAGAGGAGGAAGGGGCTCCATTGGCCCGGAGTCGCCCAGTTCTCTTTCATGCCTAAGGCGGGACTAGAACTCCCCATCTCCTGGTGATTGGCCCAGAGTCACCCAGCTGGCTTTCTTGCCTAAGGCAGGACTAGAACTCACCGTCTCTTGGTGATTGGCCCAAAATCAGCCAGCCGGCTTTCCTGCCTAAGGTGGGACTAGAACTCCCCATCTCCTGGTGATTGGCCCAAAGTCACCCAGTTCTCTTTTGTACCTAAGGCGGGACTAGAACTCACCGTCTCCTGGTTTCCAGGCCAGCTGTTTAAACCACTAGCCAAAACCAGCCCCCCCCAGATTGCCTGACATCGGACAGCTTGCAATCCAAAAGCAAACAACATTATAAAAGAATAAAACAAAAAGACACATATAAAGACGTGGCAATTAACAACGAAACCGACAGCAACGTATGATTGCTAAGATGCATGACTGCTTGTTTTCAGAAGTCGTGGCTTGCTCCATGACTTCAGGTTTTTAAGAAGAGACTGATCTGTGTGCAGATAATAGGGTCTCCTGCCTGAGCAGGGGGTTGGACTAGAAGACCTCCAAAGGTCCCTTCCAAGTCTGTTATCCTTCCTTCCTTCCTTCCTTCCTTCCTTCCTTCCTTCCTTCCTTCCTTCCTTCCTTCCTTCCTTCCTTCCTTCCTTCCTTTTTTCCTTCCTTCCTTCCTTCCTTCCTTCCTTCCTTCCTTCCTTCCTTCCTTCCTTCCTTCCTTCCTTCCTTCCTTTTTTCCTTCCTTCCTTCCTTCTCCATCCCTGGAGGCTTTTAAGAAGAGACTGGACAGCCCCTTGCTTGAGCAGGGGGCTGGGATAGATGACCTCCAAGGCCCCTCTCTCTTATTCTGACCTTTGCACCTTGAAAAGCCTCTGCTCCCCAGTGAGACAAGGCATCATTTTAAAATACCCGAGTTTGTAGTGATCACTTTCCCCCCTCCCCCCTGCTTTCCTTCTATGGGTGCAAGGTAGATGAATCGCTGGATTCCCGGGGGACCCAGCGGAGCTCGGGGAAGGCGGCCCCCCCAGTGCCAGAGAGGTTTAGGGGCTACGAAGATCTGCTCGGAGGAGACCCTGGCTCAGATTTTGTGGAGCCCAAAGGTAAGCTGACCCCCCCGTGCTTCTTTGCGGGTTGGGGTGCCCAATTGTCTGGCTTCGAAGAGCTTCTGTTCAGAGGGGAGGGGGACCTGGAAAAGATCGGAAGAGAGAGAGAGAGACACAGACACACACACACACACACACACCCTTTCGGCATCTCTCAAGAGGAAGCAGTTGGCCAATGTCAGGCGATGATGGTGCGTTGATCTCGGTTTGTTTGAGACTTGAGGGGGGGCAGGATGGTTGGTTGCACGGGCTGGTCTGATGGGAAGAGTATAGAAGGCATTAAAAAAAACGAAATCACTCAATCAGAATAGAGCTGGAAGGGACCCTGGAGGTCTTCTTGTCCAGCCCCCTGCTCAAGCAGGAGATGCTGTACTATTTCAGACAAGTTTGGGCTGTCCAGGGATGGAGCATTCACACCTTCTGGCCGGAAGCTGGTTAACTGTTCTTATGGTCAAGGAAGTTTCTACTTCAGGAGAAAGACTGTGGTGACCTTGGTGCTCTCTGAGCTGGGTGGTTTTCCTGCAGACATTTCATGACCCAGCCAGAGAACATCATCAGTGCTAGAAGGGAGGAGGAGGAAGGAAGGAAGGAAGGAAGGAAGGAAGGAAGGAAGGAAGGAAGGAAGGAAGGAAGGAAGGAAGGAAGGAAGGAAGGAAGGAAGGAAGGAAGGACTGTGGGTCCTTGGTGCTCTCTGAGCTGGGTGGTTTTCCTGCAGACGTTTCATGACCCAACTAGGGAACATCATCAGGGCTAGAAGGGAGGAGGAGGAGGAGGGAGGAGGAAGACTGTGGGCTCCTTGGTGCTCTCTGAGCTGGGTGTTTTTCTCTTTCCACCAAAGACTTTCTCGGTCTGTCTTTTCAACCAGGCATACAACAAAACGTCCAGGCTTTGGAGAAGGCCCTCCGCTACCCTCTGGTCTATCGCGACCCCAAGGCCCGGCTGGACAGCTACCAGAAGCCTTACGTGTCCGCCCAAAAGAAGGTCAGGAGCCCCACGGAGCGGGAGGCTTTTGGGGGGATGTTGAGTGGGACAATAAGCAGGCATATACATAGAATGAAGGCTATTGCTAAGCACATTGATTTGTGCTTTAGATTGTAAGACGCCCTGAGTCTTTGGAGAAGGGCGGGATATAAATGAGATTAAAATTAAATTAAATTAAAAATCCTGGATCCAGCCAACTCTGTGTGGCCTCCGTCAGACTTCTCAGTGAAATGGTCGTAAATCCTGCTGGTCGTTAAGTGGGACATCACCATGGGTCATTACGTAAATCAGCAGTCATGAAGTGAACCCCTTGTCCTCAACGGTCCTTCGTTGCCAGAAACCGGCAAAACGCTCGTAAATCCCATGATCCCAACAACCGTGGGACGTAGTCACATGCCTCGGCCAGTTGCTAGGCACCTAAGAAGTGGCCCAATTCGGCACCTCCTTGCTCCTCTAGATTTTGTGCAAATGACAACTGCGTTGCTGAGTTCATATTTTATAGCATGCTAATGACTTTGGACCAATCACCAGGAGACGGAGAGTTCTAGTCCCGCCTTAGGCCTGAAAGCCGGCTGGGTGGCTTTGGGCCAATCACCAGGAGACGGAGAGTTCTAGTCCCGCCATAGGCACGAAAGCCGGCTGGGTGTCTTTGGGCCAATCACCAGGAGACGGGGAGTTCTAGTCCCGCCTTAGGCACGAAAGCCAGCTGGGTGTCTTTGGGCCAATCACTAGGAGACGGTGAGCTCTAATCCCGCCTTAGGCACAAAAGCCGGCTGGGTGACTTTGGGCCAATCACCAGGAGACGGTGAGCTCTAGTCCCGCCTTAGGCCTGAAAGCCGGCTGGGTGTCTTTGGGCCAATTGCCAGGAGACGGAGAGTTCTAGTCCCGCCTTAGGCACGAAAGCCAGCTGGGCGTCTTTGGGCCAATTGCCAGGAGACAGGGAGTTCCAGTCCCGCCTTAGGGATGAAAGACCTCTCGGTGATTTAGGGCCAAAGTCACCACTGGTTCTCGTAGCTCCTAAGGCGGGACTTGAACCGACCATCTCTCCGTTTCTAGCCTGATGCCTCTCACTGCTAGACCAAACTGGTTCTTTATTTAATTTATGTATTGAATCGATAGCCTGCACATCTCGCTGGAGATTTAATTTAACCCGTGTTCCATTTAATATGGATAATTTGGATAAAGCAGCTGCTTCTACAGGCGAAAGGACCAACAGGCGTTATCTATGTACCCCAGGCCCCCGACCTTTGGGGCACCCCAGGGACCGGTTCCGTGGAGAGAGGTGGTTTTTTGCGCCTGGTTTTGCATGCTGCCTGCATCCCACGGATGGGGCTTGGCTTGTTTGTGCCGAGCGGTTTGGGGGCATGCCGCAGACCGGTACGGGTCCACGGCCTGGGGGGCTTGGGGACCCCTGCATTAGCTTGACAGCGTACGCTCCCATCTTAGGACAGCAACTCAAACCGGAATGTATCTTGCTAAGTGACACGGTTTATAAATGGATCCCTCTCTTAGTCCCTAGCTTAGTTTCCATCCGTTGCTTCTTCTCCTGCCTGCTTCAGAGGCTTTGGAGAAGAATAGGTGGGACGGCCCCCCCCTTTCCTTGTGGCAGCCCCTGAGATATTGGAAGGCTGCTAGCCTGTCACCCCTGGTCCTTCTTTTCATTAAACAAAACAGTAAGAAGGGACCTTGGAGGTCATCTAGTCCAGCCCCCTGCTCAAGCAGGAGAAGCTATACCATTTCAGACAAGGGGCTGTCCAGTCTCTTCTTAAAAGCCTCCAGGGATGGAGAAGGAAGGAAGGAAGGAAGGAAGGAAGGAAGGAAGGAAGGAAGGAAGGAAGGAAGGAAGGAAGGAAGGAAGGAAGGAAGGAAGGAAGGAAGGAAGGAAGGCAGAATAACAGAGTTTGAAGGGAGATTAGAGGTCATCTAATCCAACCCCCTGCTCAAGCAGGAGAGCCTAGACCATTTCAGACAAGGGGATGTCCAGTCTCTTCTTAAAAAAACCCAGTGATGGAGAAAGAAGGAAGGAGAGAAAGACAGAGGAAGGGGGGGAGGGAGGAAGGAAGGAAGAATAACAGAGTTGGAAGGGACCATGGAGGTCATCTAGTCCAACCCCCTGCTCAGGCAGGAAACCCTACACCATTTCAAACAAATGGCTGTCCAGTCTCTTCTTAAAAACCTCCAGTGTTGGAGCACTCACAGCTTCTGGAGGCAAGGAGTTCCACTGGTTAATTGTCCTCCCTGTCAGGAAGTTTCTCCTTAGTTCCAGGTTGCTTGCTCTCTTTTTTAAAATTATTATTATTATAAGCAGGGGGTTGGACTAGATGACCTCCAAGGTCCCTTCCAACTTTATATTATTATTATTATTATTATTATTATTATTATTATTATTATTATTATTATTATTATTATTATTATTATTATTATTATTATTATTATTAATTATTATTATTATTATTATTATTATTATTATTATTATTATTATTATTTTAAAAAAATCCATTTTCTACACTGAACAGTGTGTTGTCTAGGTAGGCATACCAGTATTAAAATATAACGATCGTCCCGTTCATAATCATCTTATCAAAATACAATCATATCCTAGGAAACGGCCAACAAAATATTAAAAATAATATTAGCCACCTTAGCACTAGTGATATACATCTGGCTCACGTAATCCACCTATTCTCCTATTTCCAACTTTCTAACCTCTGTCTTGATCCGCTAACCATGGGTAGAGTAAGTCCCGTCTCCTATAATATTCCGTTTCTTCTTTGTCTCTTAATTTTTAACCTTAACCCATCCATCCCTGCACATTCCAGTATATCTTTTTTATTATTATTATCTCAGGTGGCTTCTCTCTTTGATGAGTTTCCATCTTCTCCTGCCTTCTGG
Source organism: Vipera latastei (assembly GCA_024294585.1). Classification (NCBI taxonomy): domain Eukaryota; kingdom Metazoa; phylum Chordata; class Lepidosauria; order Squamata; family Viperidae; genus Vipera; species Vipera latastei. Next base: position 1,781,600 of record CM044357.1, read on the forward strand.
TGCTTTGGAGAAGAGGCTGACCCCCCAATTTTTTGCGGCAGCCCCTCAAATCCTGGAAGGCTGCTATCCTGTCGCCTCTGTTCCTTCTCTTCCTTCAACCAGACCTCCCCAATTCCGGCAACCGTTCCTTTTTATTATCTGACAGGTTTTGAGGGTCCCTGCGCCAAAGCCTCGGAAGAGCAGAATGGAACGGCTGGAAGAAATACTGCTGGAGCTGAGGAAGCCCACGAACGTTCTCCACATCCCTCTAGGTCAGGGCTTGTCAACCTCTTCACCCATTGCACCACTTTTAGGATACGGCAACACCCGAGCGCCACCAGTCGCCTAGCAAGGTGTCAAAAACTTGGATGACCAAACCCAAAAAAAAAAAAGGAAAAAAGTGATGAAGTACAGGTAGTCCTCGACTTACAACAGTTGGCTTAGTGACTGTTCGAAGTTACAGTGGCCCTGAAAAAAGTGCCCCCCCGAGCCACAGCCGAGCAAGACACCTGCCCGCCCGGCGACGCTATTCCACCTGTCCGAGGTTTTCATGGTTGTGAGGATTGGCAGCGGGGGTGGGGTGGGGGGGTGTTTGGTTTTTATTCCCCCACCCCCTCTGCTGGGTGGTTGCAGCAGGTTTTGGTCCCTTCACATGACCCTGGGACACTGTGACCGTCATAAATATGAATCGGTTGCCAAGCATCTGAATGTCAATCACAAGACCCTGGAGATGCTGCAACATTCCAGCTGATCGGTGCTTCTTCTGGGCTCAGCAGAAGCAACAGGATCAGTGCCGAGCTCCAGCAGGATCTTGGCGCTGATCCTGGCGCTTCCGCTGAGCCCCGACAGCCCTGCAGCTCCAGCCGTCTCTCGCTCCGGCTTGCGCGGTGCTGCCACCGGTTCAGCTCATTCCCCTCCCCCGCTACCACTTTTCTAGGATGGTTGCGTACCACCTGCCAGGTGCCAATGTAGCACAGGTGGTACCCGTACCACTGGTTGAAAAGCCCTGGACGAGGTAAGGGCTGAAGGGCTTGGACGCAGCTCCAGAGCCGCCCGAGAAAGACCCCCAAGGCTGACGGTCAATCCAAGGGGGCTTTGGGGAGACCCGGAAGAGGGGATCTGCTGCAGATCTCTTTGAGGGAAAGGCAGCAGCATCTCCTAGGTCTCTTCACGAAGAGAATCAGAGGCCTGGAGGCTAAATCATATGATGAACGGCTGCAGGAACCTGGTTGGTCTAGTTCCGGGGGTCTTCTAACGTGGCCCTTTGATGACTTGTGGACTTCAACTCCCAGAATTCCTCAGCCAGGATTCTTTAAGACAGGGGTCTTCCAACGTGGCCCTTTGATGACTTGTGGACTTCAACTCCCAGAATTCCTCAGCCAGGCACGTGTGCCTGGCTGAGGAATTCTGGGAGTTGAAGTCCACAAGTCATCAAAGGGCCACATTGGAAGACCCCCTAGACTTCAACTCCCAGAATTCCTCAACCAGTTCTTGGCAAAATTTTTACTCTACTTCTAGTTTTCAGTAAAATCCAACCTATAGGGAATTGTTGGTTCGCTCAGCAACTTTACGGTTACTGCAAAAAGGGTCACAACATTAGATCGGTCGCATGAACTGAGCCATTTTACCACCTTTATGACATAGAACCAGGGGGTCTTCCAACGTGGCCCTTTGGTGACTTGTGGACTTCAACTCCCAGAATTCCTCAGCCAGCGTGCCTGGCTGAGGAATTCTGGAGTTGAAGTCCCCAAGTCATCAAAGGGCCACGTTGGAAGACCCCCTGGTCTAGTCTAAGAAAGAGAAGGACTAGGGGGACATGATAGCAGTCTTCCAATATTTGAGGGGCTGTCACAAAAAAGTGGGTGGGGTCCACCTCTTCTCCAAACCACCTGAAGGCCGGACAAGAAGCAATGGAGGGAAACTAATCTAGGAGAGAAACAACCTGGAATTAAGGAGAAGCTTCCTAACGGTGAGGACAATCAACAGCTGGCCACCAGAAGTTGTGGGTGCTCCATCACTGGAGGCTTTTAGGAAGAGACTGGAGAGCCACTTATCTGAGATGGTATAGGGTCTCCTGCTTCAGCAGTGGGGTGGACTAGAAGACCTCCAAGGTCCCTTCCAATTCTATTTTAAATATAAATCCCTTTTTTTCTGGCTGGTCATAACTTTGAATACTCGCTAAGCAAAACATACCCATTGGGGGAAATTGATTCACTTAACGGCTGCAGCATTTGCTTAACAACTGCCGCAAATATATAAAAAAAAAAATCGGATCCAGTCTCACGATGCCCCAAATTGCAATCGAAATGACCTACAGCTTATAAATCCAGCTCCAAGTACGGTCATACGTTGAGAACTTACTACTAAGCAGGTTACTTTACCGGCTTCTCTCGATAGCCACCTCACCCGATAAGCCGGGTTCGGATGGGTGGGTGGCTTTGCAAAATCAATCTGGGTTAGAAGGCGGCTGATGATGGTTCTCTTCCATTTCCCTCAGTGTGCGTCTTGCGGAGGAGAAAGGAGAATTGGCGGGAATACCGGGAGGCTTTAGAACTCCTGAAGGAGTTTCAGAAAGATTACAAATCCGAGGTAGCCATTCGTAACAAGATCGGCGAAGCCAGGACAGCTGCTAAGGATCTGAGTCGAGAAGCTGAGGTGAACCCCATCCTGAAGCTCCAAAGTCCTCCTGAGGTCAAGGCGAGGAGAAAGCTACACGAGACCTCTGTCCAGGTCCTTCAAGAGAAGAACGACTCCCTTCCATCCAATGAGAGAGATCCCGCCCATGTTGGCGTGCCTTAGCCTACCTGTTGTAGAAGACCTTCAAGTAGGACCTGGTCTCCTGGAGAACTTTTGCTGAAAGACCTGCAGCCGATGACCCTTGGTCCTACTGCCTGTGGAGAAGACACCACTGTTGTTTACAGGATCATGTAGACTTGAAGGCTTCATTGAGGTCCTCCAGTAGGAAGGCCCTCACGAAACCTTGAGGTGCCTCTGGAAATCTTGAGGTCCATCTTGAAACTTTTAAGGTGCATCTTGAAACTTTTGAGGTGCATCTTGAAACTTAGAGGTGCATCTTGAAAATTTGAGGTGCATCTTGAAAGCTTGAGGTGCATCGTGAAACCTTGAGGTCCATCTTGAAACTTTTGAGGTGCATCTTGAAACCTTGAGGTGCATCGTGAAACCTTGAGGTCCATCTTGAAACTTTTAAGGTGCATCTTGAAACTTCGAGGGGCATCTTGAAACCATGAGGTCCATCTTGAAACCATAAAGTCCATGTTGAAGGGAACGTTCAAAATGGAAGATGGGCCTACTAGGAAGAGTCAAATACTGCTGCATGAATGATGGACCTCTAGTTTGTTAGACTGACTCTCTTTGACCAGCCTTGAGTAGAAACCATTGATGAAGACCGTGTTAAGAATTAATCAGTGGCCATCAAGGCCTCCCAGAAGGTCTGCTGAGGAAATTGTCACTAGTAGACGGAGACGTTTCAGTGTCCTACTGTAAAACCAGCAATCCCCACACACGTTTTTGCTGTTTTTCCTTATTTCACAGTTCCTCTCTCTGTGGAGGAACGTCGGAAGCTTCCACAGAACAAAGATTCCCTTAGGAAAAAAATCTTTTTTAATCTCAACGGCTGCAATTTCATTTTCCTGCTGCTCCATTCTTTAGGCGCCTTCTTAAGTTCTTACCCAATAAAATTCATCTCAAGAAGCATTTCATCCATAAAATACTCTTGACTTTGTTCTCAGCAGCTGCACTTGTATGCCACGAGGAGTTGTAGATCAGAGTTAATTCGCAATATGTTAATTCGCAAGGCTTACCCCAGTGTGTGAACCTAGATGTGGTCTATTGGTGGTTTTGATCTGGTGGGATAACCATGGTTTCTTCCCACAGAGCCGATTTGAGTTCCTTGTAAGGGTGAAAGTTGAGACTTCTCCCTCGGTATTTCTTGGCTGACCCAAATTTTATTCATTTTTTAAAAGAAACGGATTTTCGAACTTCAGGATGGGTTAGAAATCCTATATGCTAAGAAGACCTAGAGATATTTGGGCAGGGAAAAGATAACAATAACAGAGTTTTAACCAATAGAGGAGAATCTTTGTAGCTCCGAGTTGAACTGTGGAGTCCTTGGTGGTCTCTGAGCTGGGTGGTTTTCTTGCAGACGTTTCATGACCCAACTGGGGAACATCGTCAGTGCTAGAAGGGAGGAAGAGGAGGAGGAGGAGAACTGTGGGGTCCCTGGTGCTGTCTGAGCTGAGTGGCTTTCTTGCAGACATTTCATGACCCAACTAGGAAACATCATCAGTGCAAGGAGAAGGAGGAGAAGGAGGAGGGGGGGGAGGGAGGAGGAGGAGGAGGAGAAGAAGAAGAAGAAGAAGAAGAAGAAGAAGGAGGAGGAGGAGGAGGAGGAGGAGGAGAAGAAGAAGAAGAAGGAGGAGGAGGAGGAGGAGGAGGAGGACTGTGGGGTCCTTGATGTTCTCTGAGCTGGGTGGTTTTCTTGCAGACGTTTCATGACCCAACTAGGAAACATCATCAGTGCTAGAAGGGGGGAGGAGGAGGAGGAGGAGGAAGGAAGGACGGACTGTGGGGTCCTTGATGCCCTCTGAGCTGGGTGCTTTTCTTGCAGATGTTTCCTGACCCAACTAGGGAACAGCGTCAGTGTAGCTTGGTTCTTCCAAACCTTGGATTCTGATGGATGATATACATAGATATAGATAGATGATAAGACAGACATGATAATGATAAATGATTAGATGATAGATATAAATTTATGATGGATGGATGGGATAATTCGATAAGATTATAAATGATACATAACAGATGATAGATTAGATGGTAGATAGATATTAGGTATGATAGATGATAAGTAAGATTAGATGGCAGTTAGATTATAGAGAAACAGAATAGATGATATAGATGCTAAATGATTAGATGATAGATCGTAGATATCAATTTATGATAGAGATAGTGGATGGATGGATGGAGATAGATAGATAGATAGATGACACACATTAGATAGAAGATAGAATGGAACCAACAGCCATTTGTCCAGGATGATATAAGGATTCTTCCTTTGGGGTCAGTGGGTTGGACTAGACCTCCAAGGTCCCTTTCAGCCCTCGAATCCCGATCCTAAACCTTTTGCACCTCCTGAATGTTTTCAGGGACAGGTGAATTCTAGTGACAACTAGCAGGAAGGGGAGCAACGGAAGCCACACCCTCAGAGATCTGGGATCCATCTTGCCGGACCCAGCAGGTTCCAGCCAAGGCAGGATCTCCATGCTGAGTCCCACCCGGAGGGTTCACCAATGCTCACTTTTCCCTCCTTGCAGCTGGTTTTTATGCCTGAGGCAGGACTAGAACTCACCGTCTCCTGGTGATTGGCCCAGAATCACCCAGCTGGCTTTCATGCCTAAGGCGGGACTAGAACTCACCATCTCCTGGTGATTGGCCCAGTCACCCAGCTGGCTTTCATGCCTAAGGCGGGACTAGAACTCACCGCCTCCTGGTGATTGGCCCAAAGTCACCCAGCTGGCTTTCATGCCTAAGGCGGGACTAGAACTCACCGTCTCCTGGTGATTGGCCCAGTCACCCAGCTGGCTTTCATGCCTAAGGCGGGACTAGAACTCACCGCCTCCTGGTGATTGGCCCAGAATCACCCAGCTGGCTTTCATGCCTAAGGCGGGACTAGAACTCACCATCTCCTGGTGATTGGCCCAGTCACCCAGCTGGCTTTCATGCCTAAGGCGGGACTAGAACTCACCGCCTCCTGGTGATTGGCCCAGAATCACCCAGCTGGCTTTCATGCCTAAGGCGGGACTAGAACTCACCATCTCCTGGTGATTGGCCCAGTCACCCAGCTGGCTTTCATGCCTAAGGCGGGACTAGAACTCACCGCCTCCTGGTGATTGGCCCAGAATCACCCAGCTGGCTTTCATGCCTAAGGCGGGACTAGAACTCACCATCTCCTGGTGATTGGCCCAGTCACCCAGCTGGCTTTCATGCCTAAGGCGGGACTAGAACTCACCGCCTCCTGGTGATTGGCCCAAAGTCACCCAGCTGGCTTTCATGCCTAAGGCGGGACTAGAACTCACCGTCTCCTGGTGATTGGCCCAGAGTCACCCAGCTGGCTTTCATGCCTAAGGCGGGATTAGAACTCACCGTCTCCTGGTGATTGGCCCAGTCACCCAGCCAGCTTTCATGCCTAAGGCGGGACTAGAACTCACCGTCTCCTGTTAATGGGCCCAAAGTCACCCAGGTGGCTAAGGTGAGACTAGAATTCACCATCTCCCAGTTTCTGGTGCCTTCACCACTAGACCCAAACTGATTCAGTTGCTGGTCTGTTTCCACGTGCAACTACAGAAGACACTTGCACACGGGTGTCTTAGCAAAGTCAACAACAGGAACCATCGCCAGCCGTGTAGCTACAGCAGAAAATACGCCATACCCTCGTGGCGTAATCAGAATATTGGGCAAACGGGGGGCTCTCGCAAGGCTTTCCAAACCTCCCCCCAAAATTAACTTTATAAAATCAAGTCCCGGGAGATCCGTGAGCCTTAACAAACAAACAGACGCAAACTCCTTTCTAGGAGAAACTCATTTCTTCTTTTTTTATCAGAACTTTGGACGAAGCCAGAGTGATCCAGGCGGGTTTCCAAAAGCGACGCTTTCCACGTCTCGGGACGGCACACATTTCCAGGGACCAAAGCCGAGGAGAGACAGCGAAGCGCAAAATGATGGAGAAGCACAGCGAGGCGGCTCGTGATTAGAGGATTAAGGAAGCAGAGCGAGGCGGTGATCTTGCAACGTCCTTGACACCATCCGAGGGTCGGTCCCAGATAAAATAGATGATAAATCCCAAAATAAAATAATGGCTGTGCACAAAAAACCCCCATTCTTGACGACCGAAAAGTGTTTCCTCATTTGCTTACTGCAGGGGTCTTCAAACGTGGCCCTTTGATGCCTTGTGGACTTCAAGTCCCAGAATTCCTCACCCAGGCTGAGGAATTCTGGGTCTTGAAGTCCACAAGGCATCAAAGGGCCACGTTTGAAGAGCCCTGTGTTAAGGCATCCAAGACGACTCTAAAATGAATTAAATCCCAGTCTAATCTTGCTTTCTCCTGATGGGGGCCTCCAAATACATCCAAACCCGCAACTCCTGAACATCATGGGCAGTCCTGGCTGGGAATTATGGGAGTTATCATCACCACACCTCTGAAAGAGATCTTAGGCCGAACGTTATGCTTGGGGTTGGTTGTAGGCCCTGTTTACCTTGGCAATTTCCAGGCCTGTGAACTTCAACTCCCAGAATTCTCCTCAGTGGCCACAGTGGCTGAGGGATTCTGGGAATTGAAGTCCACAAATCACCAAAGGGCCAAGAGCCCTGGCCTAGTGGATCCTGAACGTCCTGCCTGCGTGTGCGGCATTTTTAAACAAAATGAGTTTGTGTCTCCCGTTAAAAGACTCCTAAAAAAACACACAATACTGGCAGTCCTCAACTTACGGCCACAGCCGAGTGAAACGCTCGCTAAGCACATTTTGCCCCACTTTACCACCCTCCTCGCCACTCTTAAGTGGGTCACTGAAAGTGTGAAAAGTTAGCAACACGGCCGCTAAATGAATCTGGCTTCCCCCTTGGGCTTTGCTTGTCAGAAGGTGCCGGAAACTGGTCACAGGACCCCGGGATGCCGTCATAAAAGTGAAGCAGCTGCCAAGCGGCTGGATTTGGATGACGTGACCGTGGGGAGGCCGCAACGGCTGTGTGAAAAACGGTCCCAAGTCAGTTAACTTCGAACAGTTACTAAGTGAACAGTCGTTGAGTCGAGGACTGCCTGTATTTAAAAAGTGAAAGGGGGCTTAGGGTGAATAGGCTTCCATAGATGCCCACACCAACAACACTCGGATTTGGGGTGGGGGAGCCTCTCTGAAGGGACTCTACAGGTTGTCCTCAACTTACAATCGCGACGGAGCCCAAACCTTTTATGGTTAAATTGTTCAGTGAGTCGTGCCCCATTTTACGGCGTTTCTTGCTACGGTTGTTAAGTGAATCACTGCAGATAGTCCTTCCGGTAGTTAAGCAAAACTGGCCTCCCCCATTGACTTTCCTTGTCAGGAGGGTGCAAAAAGGCATCACATGACGCCGGGACGCTGCGACCGTCATACATACGAACCGGTTGCCGAGCGTCCGAATTTTGATCGTTACATCGTGGGGATGCCGCAATGGTGCTACGGATGAAAATCGGTCAAGTCACTTCTTTTAGGGCTGTTGGGACTTGAAACGGCCACTAAATGAATGGCTGTAAGCTGAGGAGCAGCTGTGCACTCAAGTCCTGGGAGGGCATCTTGCCGGTGGTGTGAAAATCAGAATATTCAGCACGTTCTTGGCAGTTTCTGCTCGCAAAGCTCCGAGGTTCGTTCTTGTCTTTCAAAAATACGTCCATTTAGGGCAGGGATCCTCAGACTTGGCCACTTGCAAGACTGGTGGACTTCAACTGGCTGGGGAATTCTGGGAGTTGAAGTCCACCAGTCCTCAAGTGGGCAAGTTTGAGGATCCCTGATTAAGTATCTTTTAAGGCTTCTTAAACTTTCTCCCTTCTTTGCTTCCACAAGAGCAAATCAAAGGAGAGGGCAGCGATGAGGGGTACAGTGCAAAAATCCCGCTTTGGGGGGGGCTTTCTTTCCCTTACGGACACGGGCTGCCAAAGTCCGAGGGAACTCTGGGAGGTAAATCTCCCAAAAGCTAACTGGAGGTTTCACACTCAGCTCCGGCCTTTGGTGAGCACCCCTTTCCTGCCCAAATCTCTCCCCCTGTAGCCCTTCCCTCCCAATCTGTTTTTCACCCATGCTGTTAAACAGCTGAATACATAGCTACCCTTTGGAATAAGTGGAGAAAGAAAGAAAGAAAGAAAGAAAGAAAGAAAGAAAGAAAGAAAGAAAGAAAGAAAGAAAGAAAGAAAGAAAGAAAGAAAGAAAGAAAGAAAGAAAGAAAGAAAAGAAAGAAAGAAAGAAAGAAAGAAAGAAAGAAAGAAAGAAAGAAAGAAAGAAAGAAAGAAAGAAAGAAAGAAAGAAAGAAAGAAAGAAAGAAAGAAAGAAAGAAAGAAAGAAAGAAAAAGAAAGAAAGAAAGAAAGGGAGGAAGTGAGAAAGAAAGAAAGAAAGAAAGAAAGAAAGAAAGAAAGAAAGAAAGAAAGAAAGAAAGAAAGAAAGAAAGAAAGAGAGGGAGGAAGTGAGAAAGAAAGAAAGAAAGAAAGAAAGAAAGAAAGAAAGAAAGAAAGAAAGAAAGAGAAAGAAAAGTGAGAAAAAGAAAGAAAGGGAGGAAGGAAGAGAGAAAGAAAGGGAGGAAGGAAGAGAGAAAGAAAGAAAGAAAGAAAGAAAGAAAGAAAGAAAGAAAGAAAGAAAGAAAGAAGAAGAAAAGAAAGAAAAGAAAGAAAGAAAGGAAGGAAGGAAGGAAGGAAGGACGGGGAGGGAGAAAGGAAAGAAAGAAAGAAAGAAAGAAAGAAAGAAAGAAAGAAAGAAAGAAAGAAAGAAAGAAAGAAAAGAAAGAAAGAAAGAAAGAAAGAAAGAAAGAAAGAAAGAAAGAAAGAAAGAAAGAAAGAAAGAAAGAAAGAAAGAAAGAAAGAAAGAAAGAAAGAGAAAGAAAAGAGGGAGGGAGGGAGGGAGGAAAAAATAAAGAAAAATAAATAAATAAAGGGGAGGGAAAGAAAGAAAGGGGAGGGAAAGAAAAAGAAAGAAACGGAAAGAAAAAGAAAGGGGAGGGAGGGAAAGAAAAAGAAAGAGGGAAAGGGAAAGAAAAAAAAGAAAAAGGGAGGAAGGAAAGAAGGAAAGAAAGAAAAAAGAAAAACAAAGAAAGAAAAAGGAAGGAAAGGAGAAAGACAGAAAGAAAAAGGAAGGAAGGAAGGAAGGAAGGAAAGAAGAAAAAGAGAAAGAAAGAAAGAAAAGAAACGAACAAACCAACCCAAGGCTTTAAATCCAAATCAGAAGCCAGGCCAAGCGAAGAAGAACGGATGCAACGAAAGTCAGTTTATTACTGGCAAGGAGGCTTTTGAACGGGGGAGGCTTCGCAAAGGTAGAGCAAAGTCAAGTCTCTAAAGTTGCGTTTCCCAGCTCAGGGACTTTTTATTTTTTAAATGTGGACTTCGACTCCCAGAATTCCCCTGCCTGCCTGCTTGCTGGCTGGGCATTTTGGAAGTTGGAAGTCCGGCCATGCCGGCTGGGGAATTCTGGCTGTCGAGAACCTTGGCCAGTTTAAGAGGTGGACTTCAACTCCCAGCATGCCCCAACATGCGTGAACTTTAATCCCCAGCATGCCTCAGCCAGCAGGGTGGAGGGACACCAACTCCCAAATACCTCCGCCAGCTTGGCTAGACTTCAAGTCCCAGGATTCACTCTGGCTGGGGGGGTTCTGGGAGTCGAAGTCCACCCATCTGGATTTCGAAATCCTCCAGGCGGAGAAACGCTGCACCTGACGGACAGCCAGGCCTCAGGCAGGGCAAAGAAAGGTGCTTTCGAGATGCCACCAGAGATCGTGTGATTGAGGAAAAAGCTTTTTTTTGGGTGGGGGGTGTTGTCTACTTTCCCAGGCTTAATTCAAATTTTAAACTTGAAACCTAGGTTTAGCCACCCAGAGCTTCAAACCACCACGTGGGTCGGCCAAAGTTGCGTCTTTGGAAGTGCTCGGAAAAACCCGACCCCCCCCAGCCCCCCCCTCCTTTTTTTTGTTTTTTTTTTTACAAGAGGGAGCGGGGGAAACGAACCTCCCACTCAAACCTCATGCAGACCTTCGGTTTGGGTCAAGCCGCAAAACGGAAGCAGGGTCTCCCGATGCCAGAAAACAAGGCTTTCTGCAAACCAGCATCGGGAGGAACACGACTCTGTCGAAACGCCCCCCACTCCACCCCACCCCCACCCCGAATACAAAAGTCGTTTTGGAGGACACGGCAACCATCTCCTCTTGCGCCAGACGTTTTGTGCGTAAATCTGGGCACCCGCAAAAAAATAATAAACCGAGATGGGGAATCCTGGCCTGGCGGGCTTCGATTCAAGGCGTTTCGCCTGGCTGTGGAGGCCCCCGTCGTAGATGTTGGGTCAGAAAGAGCGACGGGCGCCGTTCGTTTCGCGCTCTGCCTGCCCCAAAGCAGGGTGTGCGTTTGGAAACACTGCTGCAACACAACCCCACACCAAGAACGGATGGGGCTGGAGAGCCAATTTGGGGGGGGGGGAATACCCCACCAGGCAGCCAAAAGTTCTCTCTGGCCCCTGGCGCTCAGCTTGGACTCAAAGCAAGGAGCGCCCTTTCCTTCCTCTGGAGAGTTCATCACATAGTCCTCGACTTACGACGGCAATGGAGTCCACAATTTCTGTTGCTAAGGGACACGGTGGTGAAATGACTTTTGAACTATTTTACGACCTTTCCGGATGCAGCCGTTATGCGAATCACCGGTCGTTAAGTGAATCTGGCTTCCCCCGTTGATTTTGCTGGTCAGGTCACAAAGGGGAATCGGGTGACCCCGGGACGCAGCGACCGTCATAAATGTGAGTCAGCTACCAAGCGTTGGGCAGGCCGCAACGATTGTGGGAAAAATGGCCACCGCTCGCTTTTTCCCGTGAGGTTGTAACTTTAGCAGTCACTAAACAAAGAGTTATAAGTCGAGGACTACCTGTAGATTTAAATAGATTTTTTTTCGGGGGGGGGGGGGGCAAATCCACCAGTTCTGCCACCGGGCCTTCTAGCCACATGGGGGAGGGGCCTGCTCCTGAAACGACGAACGCCGCTCGCAGTGTCGGTCCACCCATTACCGTAACCAGCTCGGATCCCAAGGCCTTCACTGCAAGTGAGATTTATAATCTCGGAGTCACCTCGAGGGAGGGGGGGAGGAAGGCTCCGGATTGTGGCCCCTGTCTGTCTCCCGCACCGACCGGAGAGAACTCCTGGTCCCCACAACTGCGCCAGCAGTAGACCGGCGACGTCTAGCCGGGAATCTTGGAAAAGCTGCATGGCTCATGAAGGGCTACTTTGCCCCGGTGGCGTTCTTGGAGCGTAAGAAATACTGATCGGCTCGTCCCTTTGTCTGCTCCAGTGTCCGGCTCTCCCGCTCAAACTGCCGCTGGAGCTGCACAGCCAGCTGCCGGTCGGCCTCCTCTTGCTGCAGTCTCTGCTCCGTCACGCTCCGGGGCTGCCGCCTCTTCCGTCGCAGCGAGTCAGAGGATGGAGGGCCTTTGCGACGGGCAGCTGACGGCCTCAACCGCTTGACCGAAGGGTCCAAGTGCTTGGTTTTGCAGGGCCGCTTCCGCCCGCGCCGCAGAGAGGGGGTCTCCTCGCCGAGCCCCCTCTCGAGACGGAGGCCGTTGGAGAGACGGCGCAGTTCGCTCTCGTCCCAGTAGCGACGCGGCTTCCGCTCGGCCGGAAGGGAGCCGTTCTCCAAGGCCGGGTTGACTCGGACAACTTTACGGGCCAGCGACGTTTTGGCGTCGTAGTGAAGGCAGGGCCCCGCCAGACGGGGAGCAGTTTTTGCTTCGGCGAGCTCAGAAATCCTGGAATTGGGGGGCTTCTCGGGGGCTCTTGGCGGGAGGATTTGGGGAGTCAGCTCCATCGCCTCCGAGTCTCTCCGACTGTTTGCAGAACAGTCACGCTTGGCCAGAGAGAGGAGAGGGAGAGAGTCTGGCAAGGTGACAAAGCTGGACATCGGCAAAGGACACTTGACCGGGACGGTGAGGTTGGGAGCCAGGAAATCTTCGCCCAGCTCGGGAGCCGAGGTCGTCAAGGTGGCCTTGGAGAGGGTCTTCTTGACCTGGCGTTCCTGGAAGATCTGCTCCCACTTCTTCAGGATCCGAGGGCTGGCTTCATACGTGGTGGGCTTCTGCAGGCTCCTGGTCAAGTTCCTGGGGGTGGACTTAATGATGAGAGGGCTCAGCACGCGCCCATCCGGCAGCTGCTTGGGGGGCGTGCAGGGCGAGCAGACAATGGGCTTGAAGTGGGTCAGCTCCTCGGAGATGCTGTCGTTGCTCTCGGGGCTGATCGAGCGCTCCTGCCTGGGCAGGACGGAGAACGAAGAGGGCGCCTGGTGAGAGAGCACCAGATGCTTCTCGGCAGTCAGGTCCGGAGCAGAGAGACAGCGGTTGTTCTGGGTGGAGGATGAGGACGCCCACGAGGGAAACTGAGGGCACCAGCGGTGGGGTTGGCCTGCAAGAGAAGCAGTTTCAGTCAGCGATGGCGCCACAAAAGGGAAGTCTGTGGAGATTCTCCGTCATCCAGATCGCGGTTGTCCCAAAGGTGCTTTTTCAGGAGGCAACTGGACTTCCTTGTTTTTCCTTCAAGGTGTTTCGCTTCTCATCCCAGAAGCTTCTTCGGCTCTGACTGGATGGTGGGGAACGGCAGGATTTATAGTCATTGCAGGAAAAACTGGTCATTTACATCCTTTTGGAGGGTCGTTGAGGCCACTTGGAGGTTTACCTCAGGATCACCTGAGTAGTGCAAATGGGTGGGAAGCCTTCTTGGAACTGCTGAAAGGACCGTGTTCCACACCCATTTGCACCACTCAGGTGACCCCGAGGACACAGACAAACCTCCAAGTGGCCTCAACGACTCTATAAAAAGAATGCAAACGACCGGCTGTCTGGAAGGAGTATAAATCCTTCCACTCCCCACCATTCAGTCAGAACCTGAAGAAGCTTCTGGGATGAGAAGCGAAACGTCTTCAAATAACAAGAAGAAAGTCCAGCTGCCTCTTGAAAAAGCACCTTTGGGACCCAAAACGGGAGATAAATTCAGAACCACAAGGGAGAGCGAGGAAGGGGACGCAGGGTTGATTCTCATCGCCTTTCCCACAAAATTAAATTATTAAAGAAAAGGTAGTCGTTGATTTACAGTCTCCGGCAGGCATGTGACTGCATTCTACATATTTCCAGTGTTTGGCAAAATTTTGCTTTACTTCCAGTTCTCAGTAAAATCCAACCTATGGTGAATTCTTGGTTCACTCAATGACTTTACAGTTACTGCAAAAAGGGTCATAAAGTTAGATCAGTCGCGTGGCTGACTCATTTTACAACCTTTATGACATAGAAGAGGGACCTTCAAACTTGGTCCTTGGATGACTTGTGGACTTCAACTCCCAGAATGCCTCAGCCAGGCACGCGTGCCTGGCTGAGGAATTCTGGGAGTTGAAGTCCACAAGTCATCCAAGGGCCAAGTTTGAAGACCCCCTGACATAGAACAATAATGGACAGGCTCCGTCACGGTCTACACGTACACAGCTAGTATCCTCTTAGGAATCCCTTTTAGAGGAAAACTCGAGATTTTTTTTTTTTTGTAAGACAACAATGATTTTCCCCACGTATCACAAAGATCCTGGTACCTTTGTTCGGAAGGGAGCCGATCTCTGCCTGCTTTTCGATCGATCCCCCAGCGTATCGTTGCAACTTTGACTCCTTTCGACTTTGGAGCTAAAATTTCTACGGAGATTTTGCAAAAGGAAAAAAAAGGGGGGGGGGAATTGGGGGGGAAAAGAACAACATTAGCCGGTTTATTTAAGCCATGCATTTAAGCCAGTTTATTTATTGCCATTATTAAAACACCAGCCTGCCCTTTGAAATACAGGAAGTCCTCGGCAGCTTGTTTAGTGACCGTCTGAAGTTACGACGGCAGTGGGGGGAAAAAGGGACTTAGGACCGTTTTTCAGAGTTACGACCGTTGCAGCATCCCCATGGTTACGCGATCAAAATTCAAATGCTTGGCAACTGGCTTGTACTTATGTCTGTTGCAGTGTCCCAGGACATTTTGCGACCTTTCGGAAAGCAGAGTCGGGGGGGGGGGGGGAAGTTGGATTCGTTTAACAACCGCACTACCAACTTAACAACTGTGGCAATCCACTTAACATCTGTGGTCATAAAATGGGGCAAAATTCACTTCACAGCCGTCCTGCTTAGCCACGGAAATTTGTCGTCGTAAGTCAAGGACTGCCTGCCGTTCAGCCAGTCATTCGTCTGAAAACCAGCCTCCTTTTTTAAAAAAATTATTCCTTTGTTTATTAAATGTAGAGGCCGCCCTCCTTACCGATGACGGGAGTTTTTCGATCACCCGTCCACAGCTAAAACAGAAGCTCAGGGGAGACTCACCCGGCCAACGAGGTGATGGAGTAGGCGTTGCCCTTAGAGACGAAAGCCGACCGATACACGGGTCGGCCCTGGAAAGGCTCCTCGTTCTCCGAATCTGACAGGCACTCGGGAAACTGCCGGTAAGCAAAGAAAAATCAGGGATTATGTCAAGGTTTAATGATTTAACAGCTTATGTAAAGATGTAATGTGGATGATGCAATAATAGGCATGATTCTGCAGGTGTGTGTATCCCTTTAAGAGTCTGAGTATAAAAGGGAAGGTTTTTTTGCTGGAGTCTTCTCTCTCTTCTGTTTGACTGCTGTAACTGCTGTGTATTGGAGTTTGCCGTTTCACCACTTGTATGTGTCTGGTTTCTAGTGTACATTTCTAGCTAGCGTAACATAAACCATCCTTTAATTAGAAACCACTGTTGACTGTATTTACTCCTGGGTTACCTCAGCGCAATAAGACTGTGCATGCTCTGACAGATTGGGTATGGCTAGTTTAATGGAAAGGAAGACCAGGGGAGACACGATCGCAGTCTTTCGGGATTGGAGGGTCTACGGCGATTCTCCCGCCATCCGAGTCATGGTTGTCCCAAAGATGCTTTCTCACGAGACAACTGGATTTTCTTCTTTTGCTTTTTTTCTGGACCGGCTGTCTGCAAGGAGTATAAATCCTTCCATTTCCCCACCGTCCAGTCAGAACTGAAGAAGCTTCCTGGATGAGGGGCGAAACGTCTTCAAGAAAAACACCCAAGGAAGTCCAGTTGCCTCCTGAAATAAAGCACCTTTGGGACAGTATCGGAGGGGTTGCCCCAAAGAAAATTCTAGAAAGGTTGTTGTGAAAATCAACTAAGACGATTAGGGGGTTGGAGGGTAAAACATATGAAGGACGGTTGCAGGAATTGGGGATGTCTAGTTTAATGAAGAGAAGAACTGGGGTGTCGCGATAGCAAGCCTTCCAATATTTGAGGGGCTGCCACAAAGAAAGGGGGGGGGGTTCCACCTCTTCTCCAAAGCCCCTGAAGAAGGCAGGACAAGAAGCAACAGATGGAAACTCATCAAGGAGAGAAGCAACCTGCAATTAAGGAGAAACTTCCTAACAGGGAGGACAATTAACCAGTGGAACAGCTTTGCCACCAGAAGCTGTGAACGCTCCAACACTGGAGGTTTTTAAGAAGAGACTGGACAGCCATTTGTCTGAAATGGTATAGGGCTTCCTGCCTGAGCAGGGGGTTGGACTAGATGACCTCTAAGATCCCTTCCAACAACAACAACATCATCATCATCATCATCATCATTATTATTATTATGTCTAGTTTAACGAAGAGAAGGACCAGGGGTGACATGATAGCAGTCTTCCAGTATCTCAGGGGCTGCCCCAAAGAAGAGGCAGTCAAGCTATTCTCCAAAGCGCTCAAAGGCAGGACGAGAAGCAACGGACGGAAACTAATCAAGGAGAGAAGCAACCTGGAATTAAGGAGAAACTTCCTGACGGGGAGGACAATGAACCAGTGGAACTCCTTGCCTCCAGAAGTGGTGAATGCTCCACACTGGAAGTTTTTAAGAAGAGACCGGACAGCCATTTGTCCAAAATGGTACACAGTTTCCTGCCTGAGCAGGGGGTTGGACTAGATGACCTCCAAGGTCCCTTCCAACTCTGTTCTTTCCTTCCTTCCTTCCTTCCTTCCTTCCTTCCTTCCTTCCTTCCTTCCTTCCTTCCTTCCTTCCTTCCTTCCTTCCTTCCTTCCTTCCTTCTCCACTGCTGGAGTTATTTAAGAAGAGACTGGACAGCCACTTGTCTGAATGGCATAGGTCAGTGATGGCGAACCTTTTAGAGACCGAGTGCCCAAACTGCAACCCAAAACCCACTTATGTATCGTCGGGTGCCAGGTGGACGTGGCCCATTAGGTGGGCGTGGCCCATTGGGTGCGCGTGGCTGCAGTGGTAACGGGACTAAAAAGTTCAATCAATTCCAACTTGGTGAGATATATTTTTTTCCCGCGAGAAGTTAAAATTGATTGATTGAACCTTTTTTTTTTGCGCTCGGCAGCAGAGGCCTAAAGCGAAAAGGTTTTATAAAACCCAGCTGGGACTGGGGTGAAGGCATGTGTGGCCACAGAGAGGGCTCTGTGTGCCACCTGTGGCACGCGTGCCATAGGTTCGCCACCACGGGCATAGGTTATCCTGCTTGAGCAGGGGGTTGGACTAGAAGACCCCCAAGGTCCCTTCTACTGTTTAACCAATAAATAAATAAAAAGGTGAAAGATTAACCGGTTTGGCAAAGAAGCCGAGTGGATCCATCGGTCAACTTACATGTTCGTGGCTGACTCTGCCCATCAGGGATTCCTCTTTCTTCTGATCGTCTGTCCTTCTCCTGTCCACCTCGGCCTCGTCCGCCATCAGCTTGTGAATCGAATCCTCCGACTTCTTCTCTTCTGCCCATTTTTCATGTCTCAGCTAAGGAATCGAGGAAAACCAGGGTGATTTTGTAAGAGGAGGAGGAGGGGGAGGAAGAGGAAGAAGAGGAGCAACAGTGGGTCCTGGGATGAGAATTTGATTGTGTAAACGGGGGCCCCTTTTGACGCCTCCAAAGATGCATTTTTTTTTCCCAGGAGGCTGCCTTGGTTTTCTTTGAAGACGTTTCACTTCTCATCCAGGAAGCTTCCTCAGGTTCTGACTGGATGGTGGGGAATGGAAGGATTTATACTCCTTGCAGAGAGCTGGTCGTTTGCCTTCTTTTAGTGGGTCGTTGAGGCCACTTGGATGTCACCTCTGTGTCACAATTGAACAGCCCTCTCTCAACAGAGGGGGAGGGATACAACACCATCTATCTCCAGTCTACAACACGGTCCTTTCAACAGTTCCAAGAAGACTCCACACCCCTTTGCACCACTCAGGTGACCCTGAGGACACAGATAAAACCTCCAAGTGGCCTCAACGATTCTCTGAAAGAAGGCAAATGACCAGTTTTTCTGCAAGGAGTATAAATCTTTCCACTCCCCACCATCCGGTCAGAGCTGAAGAAGCTTCTTGGATGAGAAGCGAAAGGTCTTCAAAGAAAAGGCTCCACACCCTCTTGCACCACTCAGGTGACCCTGAGGACACAAGTAAACCTCCAAGTGGGCCTCAACGACCCTCTAAAAAGGATGCAAATGACCAGCTGTCTGCAAGGAGTATAAATCCTTCCACTCCCCACCATTTAGTCAGAACCTGAAGAAGCTTCTGGGATGAGAAGGGAAATGTCTTCAAAGCATAATAAGAAAGTTCCATGAGGACACAGATAAACCTCCAGGTGGCCTCAATGAAAGAAGACAAATGACCAGCTGTCTGCAAGGAATCTAAATCCTTCCCTTCCCCACCATCCAATCAGAGCTGAAGAAGCTTCTTGGATGAGAACTTTGTTCCCTCCAGAGTCAAAGTTTTAGGAAGTTCCCTACGACCGACAGTGCAGTCCACAATTTCCGTTGCTAAGGGAGACGGTTGTTAAGAGAGTTTGGCCCCGCTTTACGACCCTCCTTGCCACCGTTAAGTGAATCACTGCGGGTGGGAAGTTAGTAATACGCCTGTCAATTGACTCTGCCTTCCCCCATTTCGCTTGTTGGAAAGTCGCAAAAAGGGATCCACGTGACCCCGGGACACCGCAACCGTCGTAAGTACGAGTCAGTTGCCGAGCATCGGAATTTTGATCATGTGACTGTTGGGGACGCTGCAGCGGCCGTCAGTGTAGAAAAACGGGCGCAGGTCACTTTTCCCAGTGCTGTGGTAACTCTGAACGTCACTAAAGGAAGGGCTGTAAGTCGAGGACTGCCTGCAAATACATTGGATAAATAAAATTTACCTTTCGCAAGTGGCTTTTATATTCCTCCTGAACTTCTCCGTGCTTGGCCAAGCTGATGGGCGTTCTGAAGATAAAATCTACCCAAAGGAAAAAGAAAATGTTTATTGAGCATTTTGAGTCCACTCACAAGTGGCGGCCAAAAGGCAACCCCCTTACAATTAAGATCGTCCTCGACTTACGACTACAATGGAGACCGGAACCTGCCCGTCTAAGCACTGCGGTCAATGAAGTGAGCCATTACACGGCCACACCAAATTTTACAACCCTTTTTCCGCTTGGGGTCGTTAAGCGGATCCCGCGTCCTCCACTGATTTTACCGGCCGGAAAATCATTCAGGAAGGTCACCAAGGGGCGATCACCAAGGGACACACACCCCAGGATGCTGAAAGCGTCGTACAATTGAGGAGTCAGCTGCCAAAATGCCCCGATCTCAGGGACGCACTGACAGTCGTAAGTGCAAGGACTAGTTGCAAGTCGCTTATTTTAGTGCTGTCCTAACTTGGAATGGACACTATCTGAATGGTCATAAGTTGAGGACCAGCTGAATCCGACAGGCAGGTAGTCCTCAACAACTGTTTGTTTAGTGACCATTCGACGCTGAAAAACCGGACTTACGAACATTTTTCACATTTACAACCCTTTGCAGCATCCTCGTGGTCACGTGATCAAAATCCAGCCATTATGTCAACTTGAGTTGATATAATTAGAAATGTACTAGCTTGAATACGAGACAGTGAATGTTAAGGGAAAAAATATCTGATGTTGTAACCTGAGATTTGCACTAAAGATTTTGTTATGGAACTATTGATTAACCCAGTCACCACGTTGCTTTTTAAATACTCAAATGTAAAATTGGAAAATTAATTATTATAAAAAAAAATTCAGCTATTTGGCAACTGGCTCGTATTTATTTTTTATACAAATATTTTATTAATTTTCTGTTTTTACAAACAAGTGCTTAATAGACAACGTGTTGACTGGGCCCATTAATAATTCCGTGGTACATATAAGCTTCTTCCAACTAAATTCAGTATTACATACCGCCTCTCTTCTTTCAGTAAGAAACATTGTTCCACATCAAGCGAATACAATTATTGTTATTAGTAGATACACAGTTGAATATCAGCATTTATTACAGGTTTCTAATAATATCAATAATATCAGTTTAAAACACCTTTTCTAACCAAAACGTATCTTAATTGCATTTGCACTCAATATCCATTTATTCGGTCAGTATCCCATTTCCGCTTTTTTTTCGGTTTCAATTTCCCATCCTTATTCAAAATATCCCAATCGTTTATAGTTTCAAAACAAGTTATATTTGGGTAACAAAAAGCTTCCCTTGTTCAAACCTCTTAGCATTTTCTTATTTCCCTTTCTGATTACTAGTTATAATAATATTTCTATTTCTAGCAATCTATTCTTAACCCTATTCAAACATCTAATTGATAATATAATATCCGTTTCCTTCAGCCTTACTCGAGCTGTCTTCCTTTGCCAACTAACTTTCCCAGTCAGTGCATTTGGATCATCAAATAATTCTTCCTCTATTTTTGTGCATATTATTTTGGAGCAAAAAAAAACCCAACCCAGGGGTAGGCAACCTTGGCTCTTTTATGACTTGTGGACTTCAACTCCCAGAATTCCTGAGCCAGCATGGGGGAACTGTGGCCCCTTCATGACTCATGGACTTCAACTCCCAGAATTCCTGAGCCAGCATGGGGGGAACTATGGCCCCTTCGTGACTCATGGACTTCAACTCCCAGAATTCCTCAGCCAGCATGGGGAAACTGTGGCCCCTTCATGACTTGCAGACTTCAACTCCCAGAATTCCTGAGCCAGCATGGGGGAACTATGGCCCCTTCATGACTCATGGACTTCAACTCCCAGAATTCCTCAGCCAGCATGGGGGAACTGTGGCCATGACTCGCAGACTTCAACTCCCAGAATTCCTGAGCCAGCATGGGGGAACTATGGCCCCTTCATGACTGGTGGACTTCAACTCCCAGAATTCCTGAGCCAGCATGGGGGAACTAGGGCCCCTTCATGACTCGTGGACTTCAAGTCCCAGAATTCCTGAGCCAGCATGGCTCAGCTTGGAAATCTCTCCCTTTCCCCTCAGCTTGGCTGTCTCAGGAATTCTGGGACTTGAAGTCCACGAGTCATAAAAGAGACAAGGTTGCCTACCCCTGCCCTAACCGTAACTAAATTGCAACTGACTCGTATTTATGACGGTCACAGTGTCCCGGGGGGTCCCGTGATCCCCTTTTGCGATGTATTGATTTAATTTAATTTTAATTTTTATATTGTATTGTTTTAAATTTGCCCTGTAAACCGCTCTGAGTCCTTCGGGAAAAGGGCGGTATATAAATTGAATTAAATAAATAAATAAATAAAGTCAGTGAGGGAAGCCAGATTCACTTAACAACCATATTACTAACTTAACTGCAGCGATTCGCTTAACAACCGTGGCAAGGAAAGTCATCAAAAAAAAAAATATTGCCCAAACACTCTCCTAATGGGAACGACCACTCTCCGCTCTGTACCTCCTGTGCCTTCAACAGCTTCAGAATTTGCACTCGCTCCCGTGGACCAAGGTCAGGTCAAAAATTTCTCAGGGGGAGGGGGAATTCTTGCAAAGGGACAGAGGACAAAGTCATCCCCCCCTCCAAAAGACCTCCAGGTGTGTCCGCACTTACATAGAAGGAGGTGGCTGTGCACTTATAGACACACACACACACACACACACACACACACACACACACCCCAGATCGGCTCTCTGCACGCTCTCTGGAGCCAGCAGGAAATGTCCCGTGCACAGCTACAAAATGGGTGTGTTTCAAGTGAGGGCACGGGTGTGCACATTTTCAGGTAGAAGCACGCATCCCTGACGCCCAGGAGGGAAAACCAGGCAGCTGTAAGTCAGGAATGTGGACGGAGATCTCGGCCAAGGGTGAGAATCCTGCCCTGCTTTGGCTTTCAGCCCCGTGGGACTCTTCTGGAGGCTCAATGGGGAAGACGTGGGAGCGATGGCAGGCTGGGGCTCAGAAAACCGGATTTAGGTAAACCAGCGTTAAAACATAAAATCTTGGGGGACCCAGCAGAGAAGACCTTAGCCAAAACATCTGGAAAGCCATTCAATTCACAAAGCGTCACTTGCTCCAATAGGGACATTTATGCGCGCTGGTGACGTTACCTAGCTTGGCCGTGAGATGTCGGCAAGAAAACGGCCAAGCTCAGAGAGCATCAAGGACCCCACATTCCTTCCTCCTCCTCCTCCCCCTCCTCTCTGCAAATCCCACTCCTTTCTAGCACTGATGATGTTCCCTAGCTAGGTCATGAAACATCTGCAAGGAAACAACCAAGCTCAGAGAGCATCAAGGACCCCACAGTCTTCCTCCTCCTCCTCCTTCCAAACCTCCCTCCCTTCCGGCACTGATGATGTCCCCTAGTTGGGTCACGAAACATCTGCAAGAACACCACCCAGCTCAGAGAGCACCAAGGACCCCACAGTCCTCTCCTCCCCCACTCCTCCTCCTCTCCACAACCCCCCTTCCTTCCTTCCTTCCTTCCTTCCTTCCTTCCTTCCTTCCTTCCTTCCTTCCTCCTCCTCCTCCTCCTCTATTCTGGCACTGATCGTGTTCCCTAGTTGGGTCATGAAACATCTGCAAGAACACCACCCAGCTCAGAGAGCACCAAGGACCCCACAGTCCTCTCCTCCCCCACTCCTCCTCCTCTCAACAACCCCCCTCTCTTCCTTCCTTCCTTCCTTCCTTCCTTCCTTCCTTCCTTCCTTCCTTCCTCCTCCTCTTCCTCGTCCTCCTCCTCTATTCTGGCACTGATCGTGTTCCCTAGTTGGGTCACGAAACATCTGCAAGAACACCACCCAGCTCAGAGAGCACCAAGGACCCCACAGTCCTCCTCCTCCTCCTCCTCCTCCCTTCTAGCCCTGATGATGTTCCCTAGTTGGGTCATGAAACATCTGCAAGGAAACCACCCAGCTCAGAGAGCGTCAGGGACCCCACAGCCTTCTTCTTCCTCCTCCTCCTCCCCCTCCCCCTTCTGGCATTGATAATGTTCCCTAGTTGGGTCACGAAACATCTGCAAGAAAAGCACCCAGATCAGAGAGCACCAAGGATCTCACAGTCTTTCCTTCCTTCCTCTTCCTCCTCCTCCTCCTCCTTCCCTTGTAGCACTGATGATGTTACCCAGTTGGGTCATGAAATATTTGTAAAAAAAAAGCCACCAAGCTCAGAGAGCACCAAGGACCTCACAGCTGCCCCTCCTCCTCCTCCCTTCTAGCCCTGATGATGTTACCTATTTGGGTCATGAAACATCTGCAAGGAAACCACCCAGCTCAGAGAGCACCAAGGACCCCACAGTCCTCCTCCTCCTCCTCCTCCTCCTCTCTGCAAACCCCCTTCCCTTCTAGCACTGATGATGTTCCCTAGTTGGTAACAAGAAAACCACCCAGCTCAGAGAGCACCAAGGACCCCACAGTCCTTCCTTCCTTCCTTCCTTCCTTCCTCCTCCTCCTCCTTTCTAGCCCTGATGGTGTTCCCTAGTTGGGTCATGAAACGTCTGCAAGAAACCCCCCCCAGCTCAGAGAGTACCAAGGACCCCACAGTCCGTCCTTCCTTCCTTCCTTCCTTCCTTCCTTCCTCCTCCTCCTCCTCCTCCTCCTCCTCCTCCTCCTAGCACTGATGAAGTTCTCTAGTTGGGTCATGAAACGTCTGCAAGAAAACCACCCAGCTCAGAGAGCACCAGGGACCCCACTTTCTTTCTTTCTTTTTCTTTCTTTCTTTCTTTCTTTCTTTCTTTCTTTCTTTCTTTCTTTCTTTTTCTTTCTTTCTTTCTTTCTTTCTTTCTTTCTTTCTTTCTTTCTTTCCTTCCTTCCTTCCTTCCTTCCTTCCTTCCTTCCTTCCTTCCTTCCTTCCTTCCTCCTAGCACTGATGATGTTCCCTAGTTGGGTCATGAAACGTCTGCAAGGAAACCACCCAGCTCAGAGAGCACCAAGGACCCCACAGCCTTCTTCCTCCTCCTCCTCCTCCTCCTCCTCCTCCCCCTCCTGGCACTGATAATGTTCCCTAGTTGGGTCACGAAACATCTGCAAGGAAAGCACCCATTTCAGAGTGCACCGGGGACCCAGTGTTCAACCCTGATCTAACAAGATTCTCTTCTATTGGTACTGAGATTTATCTGTGCTTATTTCACCGGGGGGGGGGGGGGGGGGGCGTGGGAACCTTTTTCCAAAAAGGCTCTCTAGCCCCCTGTGGGGAGGGGAAGCCCGCTGAGCCCCTCCCTCCCCAAATTTCCCAGCCACGTTTTTCTCCTCCTTTTAACACGCTGCACTGCAGTTATAGCCCCTGCCTCAAACGTGACATCAGAATGTGTGTTGTTGTTGTTGTTTTCTTCGAGGTCTCTTCCCATATCCTAGGATAGATTGTTGAATCCGTTGTCATCTTAATCTGGGGGCACGGTTGTGGTTGCGTAGGACGGTCGCCACATTTTGGGAAGGACCGATTTACTTCCGCCTCCTGTTTTGATTGTGTAAGTTGCCCAGCCCGCTCCGACTGTGTGACTCATGCTTAGCAGTTATTTTTTTTAAAAAAAAAAAACACACACACACACAGAGGATTTCACCATTTCTGCATGCGGCTAAGTCGGAAAATCCTTATGCCAGGTAGAGTCTAAACGTGCCACAAAACACACACACACACGTTCCCACTGGCACTCCCTGGGGTGCCCTGCCCTCTTTTATTTGGCTTTTTTAAACCGAGATTAAAACTAACCCTCTTGGCCAAACTGATCCAGGCAAAGCCCTCTCGGGCTTGGCAGTTTGCAAAAATCGCCTGTGAGACATTCCTGGCTCCTCTGCTATTTTCTGGACGGCAAGATTTTTCTTTCCTTACTTACTAAAGCCCGGAGGATCCTGGCTAGCACAAGGCACTAACCGAGATAAAAATCAACCTCCTTCCCAAAACCCTCAGAATTACACACAAAGATAGGGAGCATCCCGGATCGGAAGAGAAGGCTGACAGAAATGGTACGGCCTTGGCTTCTGAATGGGATATTAATGGGGAATATTAATAGCCGGTCTGGCTATTCTGTGGTCCGGCTAGAAAACGGGAGACGGGGAGTTCTAGTTCTGCCTTAGGCACAGAAGGCGGCTGGGTGACTCTGGGCTGATCACCAGGAGACGGTGAGTTCTAGTCCCGCCTTAGGTATGAAAGCCAGCTGGGTAACTTTGGAACAATCACCAGGAGACGGGGAGTTCTAGTCCCACTTTAGACATGAATGTCAGCTGCGTGGCCTTTGGCCAATCACCAGGAGACGGTGAGTTCTAGTTTTGCCCTAAGCACCAATGTCGGCTGGTGACCTTGACCAATCACCCGGAGACGGTGAGTTCTAGTCCCGCCTTAGGTATGAAAGCCGGCTGGGCAACTTTGGGCCAATCACCAGGAGACAGGGAGTTCTAGTCCCACCTTAGGTATGAAAGCCAGCTGGGTAACTTTGGGCCAATCACCAGGAGACGGGGAGTTCTAGTTTTGCCCTAAGCACCAATGTCAGCTGGTGACCTTGACCAATCACCCGGAGACGGGGAGTTCTAGTCCCACCTTAGGTATGAAAGCCGGCTGGGCAACTTTGGGCCAATCACCAGGAGACAGGGAGTTCTAGTCCCACTTTAGACATGAATGTCAGCTGCGTGACCTTTGGCCAATCCCCAGGAGACGGTGAGTTCTAGTCCCACCTTAGACAGGAAAGTCGGCTGGGTGACTTTGAGCCAGACCCTCTCTCTCAGCCCAACCCTCCTCACAGGGTTGTTGTTGTGGAGAAAATAGGAAGAGGAAGGCGTGTTGGGTACATTCGCCGCCTTATTTGTAAAAACAGGAAAAGCGGGATGCAAACAAACGACATCTCCCGAAATACAAACCAGGCAGAATGTGACTTTCCGCCCTTAATGCTGCTAAGCCCATTCACAAGCACACGTGCCAGAAGCCCGCATCGGGGCCCACCCTAGACAACGTACTGCCCTCTTGTGAGCGCACACGCTAGTGAGTCAAGCTGGAAGGACCGTCCTTCCAGCAAAGGCGGAGGAGAACCGGCTGCTAGTAACGTTAGAAAAACGTGATTCCTCCTGTTCTTTTCATTCCAGGCCAGGGATCTCCTTGCTCTCCCGATCCAGATGGATCTGGAAAAGAGACTGCTGGTGCACCCAAGATCCATAATTGCTTCCTGTTTCTCTCTCTGGATCTGGGGAAAGGGCGGGGGGGTTGGGGTTGGGGGGGGTCTGATAACGCTGCAAGGATCCCACCACGATGATATTCAACAGTTAGAACAGGGGTCTCCAAACTTGGTGACTTTAACACACGTGGACAACAACAACAACAATAATAATAAAAGTTGGAAGGGACCATGGAGGTCATCTAGTCCAACCCCCTGCTCAGGCAGGAAACCCTATACCATTTCAGACAAATGCTCTCTTAAGCCAGTGTTTCCGAAATTTGGACAATTTTTAAGATTTGTGGACTTCAACTCCCAGAATTCCCCAGCCACAAGGAACAACACATTCTAGAATAGAAGGTAGAATTGAACGGAGCTGGAAGGGACCTCGGAGGTCTTCTAGTCCAGCCCCCTGCTCAATCGAGAGGATCTATTCTATAGCATTTCAGACAAGTGGCTGTTCTGAGCCAAAGTTCACAATCTTAACAACTAAGATGGCTGCACTTGGCAACTCCCAGAATCCCCTAGCCAGCATTACTCAAATACTGCTTCTGTAGGAAACCCTCGACTTACAACGGTCGATTTAGTGACTGTTCAAATTTACAACGGCGGTGAGAAAAAGTCACAGGACCATTTTGCACACTTACCACCATTGTGGTCTTCCTACGGTCACACGATCAAAATTTTGACGCTTGGCATCTGGTTCATATTTACGACGGTCGCAGTGTCCCGTGATCCCCTTTTGCGACCTCCTGACAAGCAAAGTCAATGGGGGAAGTCGGATTGACTTAAGGACCGTGTTACTAATTTAGCAAGTGCAGTGCTTCGCTTAACAGCGGTGGAAAGGAAGGTTGTAAAATGGGAGCAAAGCTCCCTTAACTCTCGCTTAGTAACCGAAATATTGGGCTCAGTGGTGGTTGTAAGTTGAGGACCTCCCGTATTTTTCAACCTTGGCAAAGTTGAAGACGGTTGGACTTCAACCCCCAGAATTCTGCAGCCAGCTCTGCTGGGGTCTTTATACCCAGCTCTGCCGGATGGGGGATTCTGGGAGTTGAAGTCCAACCATCTTCCAGATGCCAACGCTGCCCTGGACACACAACAACTCTCTCGTCTGCCACAAAGACCCGCATCTAGCCAACATTTGCAGATCTTGGCCTCTTTTCCCGTGAACGCCGCTGGAGATGCCCCTTTCGGGGGGGGGGGAGGGAAACAAGCGCGCATTCCCACGACCACCTATTCATTAACTAGCGTGCCAAGTTTGCACGCATCAACGCGGGTTGGCCAGCAACAATCGCATTCCCACGACCACTTCGAGGGATACGCGGCTGCTTGCCTTAGGCAGGCGGCTCACTCCCCGCCCGCTTCTCACTGCCCAGACTGGCTGCGGATGATGGGAAGGCGGGTGGCCGCCCAAGGTGGCTCAGCCCGCGTTCAAACGACCCCAGCGGCCACTCCCCGCCCCGCTTCCAGGCGGCCAATGGCCGCGCTTCCCTCTTCCCCCCCCCCGCCACCGCCACGTGGACGCGCGTCTCCTCCCGTTCACACGTTACGCCCGCCCGCGCGCGCGGGCAAGCGCCAGCCACGCACCTCGCGGCGGGCCCGGCTCTCCGGCGGGGCCTCCCCGCTGGCCCGAACGCCGCGCCGGGGTCTCCGGGGCTCCGTCGGCGTCCGCGGGGCAGGCCTCGTCCCGCCGCCGACGACCCCGGCCTCGTCGTAACGGCGGAACCGACGAGCCCGCGTCCCGCCCGCCTGGCCCGCCCGCCGCCGCCAGCGCCGCCGCCATCTTCTCCCGGCGGGAGGAGGACGGGGGAGGGGCGGGCCTGGCCACGCCCCCTGCTCCATATTCATGAGCGGCCCGCTCGGCGGCGGCGGCGCGCACCCTGCGCTGGGGGCGGGGTGGCCGCGCCCCTCTCATGAATATTCATTAAGCGCCGGGCTTCTCCTTGCCGGAGAGGTGAAGCCTGGCGTGTCCCCGAAGGGTGGATGGATGGACGCGTGTCTCTTGCACGTGTGCATAGTTACGCCTCCACGACACGCGTCTGCTGAACGTCTGCCTCACGCAGACAGACAAAAAGCATCCAACGTATACTGTCAAGAGTGCCAAAACAGAACCCACAACGGCTGTGAGGAACGGCATAAAACGGGGGTTTTCAAATTTGGCCCTTTGATGGAATGAATGAATGAACCTTTATTGTCAAAGTGCAACCATGTATATACGTGGAGATTGGCTGAGCCTCCCTTCGTGCTCCCCACCACCACAACTCACGCTGACAACAAACCCACCATCTTGTTAACACCATGTGGACTAATTGCACAACACAGCGGCCTCGCAAGTCAATCGTACATTCATTCATTCATTCATTCATTCATTCATTCATTCATTCATTCATTCATTCATTTATTTAATTTTTATACCGCCCTTCTCCCGAAGGACTCAGGGCGGTGTACAGGGCAATAAGTATCAAAATACAAAATACAAAAGTTAAAAAAGATTAAATAATATGCCCGATATAATACAATAGTTAAAAGCTATGTTAAGACCCAAACCCAAACCCGGAACCCATCAGACCAGGCCGGCTTGTTCAAATAAATAGGTTTTTAGATCGCGTCAGAAGGAGCGAAGGTCGGGGGGGGGGGCCATCCGGAGCTCAACCGGCAAGCAGTTCCACAGGTATCCACATAAAATTATAAAATTATTGCCCGTTCAAGAGCCTGACAGCCCACGGATAAAAGCTATTTTTCAGCCTGTTGGTACGGCTGGCTATATTCCTATATCTCCTACCGGATGGTAGGAGAGTAAAGAGATACCGTCCAGGGTGTGAGTCATCCCTGAGAATCTTCCTCACTCTTCCAAGGCAGCGAGCCCTGGCGAGGTCATCCAGTGGTGTCAGGGGACAGCCCACCATGTCTTGTGCTGTGCTCACCACCCTCCACGGCTGTCAGACCAGCATACCAAACCACAATACCGTACGAGAGGACGCTCTCTATAGTAGACCGGTAAAAGAGGGTCATTAGCTGTTGTTCTACCCTGTTCTTCTGCAAGACCCTGAGGAAGTGAAGCCTCTCTTGGGCCTTTCTGGCCACCTGTAGAGATGGTGGTCAAGGATACGAAGGGACGTGCGCAGAACACTGCCTGCCCCAGTATCTTGTTATTCCCATGTCTAATGAGCTCATTCCAATTAGCCTTGCCAAGGACTGCCAAGAACCAGCTAGATAAGACAGACTCTGCCCTGGCTTGGGACGTTCGGATGTTCTTTAAGATTGACTAGGGAGTATTCCAATAAACAATGCTTTTGCTGTGTGAAAATTCCTGCTTGTTAAAACTGTATAAATACAATAAACTCTGCGTAGGCAGACAGACATATTTGGGACACCCTGCGTTGACTGGTCTCTGAATGCCACAGCCACCTGGGTTGTGTTAACTTTCCAGGTCAGATCTTCACAGAGGTAAACTCCCAGGAATTTAAAGGAGGAAACTCTCTCCACACAGTCCTCCCCGATGTAAAGTGGGGCAGGTTCCTCCTTTTTCCTCCGGAGGTCTAGCACCATCTCTTTCGGCTTGCCGATGTTCAGGTGCAAGTTGTTCTTGGAACACCATATGGATAGTTTTTGTACCTCCCCCCTGTACGCTGTTTCATCTCCACCTGTAATAAGACCCACCACGCTGGTATCACCTGTGAACTTAATTATCGCAGTAGATGGGTCGGACGATACACAGTCGTATGTGTACGATGAGTACAGGTAGGGGCTAAGCACGCAGCCCTGTGGCGAGCCTGCGCAAAGCTTCAGGGGGGTGGATAAAAGAGACCCGACCCTCACTGTTTGTAGCCGGTCCCTGAGAAAGTCTTTAATCCAATCGCAGATGGAGAGGGACTTGTGGACTTGTGGACTTCAACTCCCAGAATTCCTCAGCCAGCATTCTGGGAGTTGAAGTCCACGAGTCATAAAAGGGCTGAGATTGAAGACCCCTGGCATAAAAGATACATCTGTAATCTAGTCATTCTTTGATAATATTTTAATTTGTATTTTTATTGTATTTTCATCAAAATGTGATGTGCATGTGCCATAGATCTCTCTCTCTCTCTCTCTCTCTCTCTCACACACACACACACACACACACACAATGCATGGTGTATGCGCTCACACAAGACAGCTAGGCCTGGCGTGAGCAAGCCATTTCATCCAGATGTTTTACAGCCCACATGTGGTAAAGGTAAAGGTAAAGGTTCCCCCGCACATGCGTGCTAGTCGTTTCCGAAGAGCCAGCGCTTGTCCGAGGACGTTTCCATGGTCATGTGGCCGGCATGACTAGACACCAAAGGCGCACGGAACGCTGTTACCTTCCCACCGTAGTGGTCCCTATTTTTCTACTTGCATTTTTACGGGCTTTCGAACTGCTAGGTTGGCAGAAGCTGGGACGAGTAACAGGCGCTCACTCTGTTACGCGGCACTCGGGATTCGACCCGCCAAACTGCCGACCTTCTGATCGACAAGCTCAGCGTCCTAACCCACTGTGGTAGCCCTCCTGAAAAGCAAGTGGCTGCCCTCGGACAAGCTAATGTGTGACGCTAGGTGCCTCACTAGGTCTTGCTTAATGACCAGTGATCCACTTAATGACCATTGCAAAAAAAAAAGGTCGCTCACTTAGCATAGTCGTGTGATGTCTCACTTAATGACCCTGCCACTTAACAATGAATTTTCTGATCCCAATTGTGGTCAGAACTGGGGACTACCTGTATATGGATGAGGCCGTGCAGCCAGCAGAGTTGAACTCGGTGTTATTGATTGTATCTCTCCATCGGATGTCAAGATGTGAAATTTCTGTTTAAGTCCTAGTAAGTGAAGAATTCCAGCTGTATTTAAGAGTTCAGAGAAGAGCAACAAAGATGATCTGGAAGCTGAAAACATAAGGACGGTTGCTGGAATTGGGTATTTCTGATTTATTTTATTTTAATCCCATTTATATCCTGCCCTTCTCTGAAGACTCAGGGCGGCTTACAATTTAAAGCACAAATCAATGTGCTTAGCAATAGCCTTCATTCTATGTATATGCCTGCTTATTAGGGCTTTCGGGCCCCCCAAGCGGCATTTTTACAAAGTCAGCTTAATTGCCCCCAACAATCTGGGTCCTCATTTTACCTACCTCGGAAGGATGGAAGGCTGAGTCAACCTTGAGCCTGGTGGGACTCAAACCTGCACTAATTGCAGGCAGCTGGTGTTACGTAAGGAGGCATTAGCCCACTGCTCCACCAAGGCTTTAATTTAGTGAAAAGGACCAAGGTTGACAGGATGGCAATCTTCCAATATTTGAGGAGCTGCCACAAAAAAGAGGAGGGGGTCAAACTATTCTCCAAAGCCCCTGAAGAAGGCAGGACAAGAAGCAATGGATGGAAACTAACCAAAGAGAGAAGCAACCTGGAACTAATTTCCTGGGAGTGAGGACAGTTAACCAGTGGAACAACTTGCCACCAGACGTTGTGGCTGCTCCATCACTGGAGGCTTTTAAGAAGAGACTGGACAGCCATTTGTCTGGAATGGTAGAGGGTCTCCTGCTTGAGCGGGGGGCTGGACTAGATGACCTCCAAGGTCCCTTCCAACTTTATTATTATTAACCAGGGGAACAACCTGCCTCCAGAAGCGGTGAATGCTCCATCACTGGGGGTTTTTAAGAAGAGGCTGGAAGGGTATAGGGCACGGGTGTCAAACTCGCCACGTCACGTGTCGCAACGTATCACAACTTTTTTTCACATTGCCGGAGCTGGGGTGGGCGCAGCCTCCGCACGATGCAACCGGCCTGCGAGTTTGACAGCCCTGCTACAGGGTTTCCTGCTTGAGAAGGGGGTTGGACTAGAAGACCTCCAGGGTCCCTTCCAACTCAGTTATTGTTTAAAACATTTTTTTTTAAAAGAACACAATGAAGGCGGCTATGGATGGCCTCGCTTTTGAAGTATTCGCTTGTGTTTCATGGAAGGATGTCGACCAGCCAGCGGTACACCCAGTGGCACAAATCCCAAATCAAGAGAAATAAAACCTAGCATTAGAAGACCGTATTCTTTATTCAATTTGGCTATTCTGGTATAAATTTCTTGGGGGAAGGGAAAAAAAAACAATCTGCAGGATAATGTTTTGAGAAAAGACATATAAAAAGAGGGCGAACTTGGGAAGGTCCACATTTTGTTAACCTCCTGCAACACTGGCCATTTAACTCCCTATCCAACCCATAATTATCTCCCAAAGCTGGTCTCTGTTCCTGCCCTGGTGGTTTGATATGCAAAAATGGAACAATATTACAGATTGCTATGAAGCTGACACCCCCCACCCAAAGAAAAAAAAAATCTGTATTATTATTATTATTGCTCTGATGCATTCATTTACCAACTTGACAGGTTTAAGAAGGGCAGACTTCGACTCCCAGCGTTGTCCAGCTAGAATTCCCCGCTTAAACTCGTCAAGGCTGGGAAACATTTGACCTGGAAGCCGATCAAACCAGGGCAAAAGTCCTTTCTGGCCACTGGGCAGTTTTGGGATAAGATTGTTGATTTGTTTTTTTCCCAGCCAGGGATTAAAGATGCTGGCTTAAAAAGCAAGGCTGGAGCTGAGCTTTTTCAGACCTAAACCAACCGTGCAAAAAAAAAGACACTTCAGTTGGAAAAGGCAAAAAGCTTTGGCCTTGCGGTAGACCAAACAGCCACTTAATTCCAAGAAGTCATCAGGAATTTGAAGGGTAGGTTTATTTGGGGGGTGGGGTGGGGATATCTTCCCGGAAAACCACCCTTTTGCGGGACGGCCTGTAACTCCAGCTACCGTTATTTGGATGCAACAAGCCAAGTTGGGAGAGATGCGTGGATGTGCCTCATTATCCGGGCGTCATCTGGATGCCTGCAGCCCAAACAGGCAGCCTTAACGCAGGGGGGGTCTTCAAACGTGGCCCTTTTATGATTCGTGGACTTCACCTCCCAGAATCCCTCAGCCAGGCACGCGTGCCTGGCTGAGGGATTCTGGGAGGTGAAGTCCACGAGTCATAAAAGGGCCACGTTTGAAGACCTCCCCCCCGCCTTAACGGCTGCAGAAACACCGTTAACTACTGCTAGAATTGAATTGGGTTCATCTGTGTGTTTGTGTGTGGGTCTGTACAATACTTGCCTGGTGTCGCCTGGGGACAACTGATCCGAATTCCTGCTCTGTTCCTCTCCCCATGGCGGTCACCCCTATAGGTCCAGCCGAAAACCCATAAAAGTAACACTGTCCCTACTCCTCAGAAAATTCCCAAGAGAAGTAAAACCGAGGTGGCAGGCCCGAGGGGCAAAGTGATAATCCAAAAGGCAGCTGTGATATTTTTTTTTTTGTCGCCCACAGCCGACAACGTCCGGAGGTCAGGCTTCTGTAGAATTTTACGTTTAGCTTCTTTGGAGTTGAGCCTCTCCAAGTGGTCTCCCTTCCTTGTTCTTTCAATATCAACGGCTTCTTTTCCGAAGCAAGACCCCCCACCCCAACTCCAAGGGCGGCTTCTAAGCCGATCCCTGGTGGGTTTCTCATTATGGGGAATTCACCACGACCAATCGGGGCGGAGGCTGCAAGAGAGCCAGGAGGCCCTTGGCCGATTCCCAGATTGGCGATCTCCCGGAGGCTGGATCAAGCCGGGGGGCAAGGTCTAAGGGACCGGGAGGAATCCGCTGAAGGAATCATCGGAAGTAAACCGATGGGTCTTCTTAGAAGGCCAAAGTGTCCCTCAATAGCCTCGACTAGGCAGCCTTGGCAATTATTACTGGAGAACAAGGGTGGGGTGGGGTGGGGCCTTACTGCCTTAAAAGTGAGCAGGCCAGATGTTTCCAGCTGCAGGTCCTAGCAGATCGGGAGATCTCACCAGTCTTCTTGGAAGCAAGCCCTGCGGGATGGTGAGCTCCCCTGTGGGTCTTCTGGAAAGGGAGCCCTGCGGAACCACCGTAAGATTTTCTTGGGAGGGGTCTCCTGCGCGGCTCGGACCTCTCGTCAACGGGGGCAACTTCTGGCCCCAAAGCCGCCCCCCTCCCCTGCCCGACGGAGAAGGTAACCCCCTTCCCGTTTCCAGGAAGGGATTGCGAACCCTTCACCACCGAGGAGGGCAGTTCGATTTCTGAGCACCGATCGGCCCCAAAGACTGAGAGATGGGGGGGGCAGCTTTGCTTCAAGAAGGCCGAGGAAGGTGCCCCCTCCCATTTAAAAACGTCGGAGCGCCCGGCTGCCCTGGGCAAGCCTTCAGCCCCTGATGTCCGTCGCAATTCCAGGATCGAAAGCTTCCCAAGTCTCCTTTGTCCGGATCCCGAGAGCTCCCCGGGCCAGAGGCTCGCTCGGCAAGGATTCCCGCAGATCCTCGGAGGATGGGGAGCTCATTTCTTCTGGAAGAAGCCCATGATGGAGGCCTGCTTGTTGGGCTTGGCAGGGAGCCCCCCCACGCCTTTCTTGCTGCCTCTCTTCTCCTCTTTCGGCTCCTTCTTCCCGGCCAGAGGGGGGGCCTTGTGAGCTGCGGGGGGCTTGGCCCGGTGGTCCCCTTCGCTGTCGGTGCACGATTCGCTCTCGTAGGCCTTCTCGGTCACTGGGGACGAGGGGAGACACCAGGTTACACAAGTCCAGTTGTGTCCCGCCTTTAGTAGCCTTTGGATAAATAACTCAAGGGGATGAAGTTACCCCGACGCGCCTTTCCTCCTCCCGTTTTCCCCACAACAACCTTGTAGGGTGTGGCTGGGCTGAAAGAGGAAGTCTGGCCCAAAGCCAGCCAGGTGAGCCCGATGGCACTTGAACTCACGGCCTCCCGTTTTCTAGCCTGCTGCCTTCAACCTCTGCCAGGAGAGCCCCCGAATCCTCAACGGATTTGCCCGATGGATTAATCCACCTTCTCAGATATAATCATCATCATCATCATCATCATCAACAACCTGATTGATACCTAGGATGCTGGCAGCAACCCGTGTCAACCATTAGCGCCAGTCAATTTGAGTGTTCAGTTGACTGAGGTTCATGTTTAATGAAAAAAAGGAGGAGGAGGAGGAGGAGGAAGAGGAGGAGGAAGGGACCTTGAATGTCATCTAGTCCAACCCCCTGCTCAGGCAGGAAACTTAGTCTATACCATTTCAGACAAATGGCTGTCCAGTCTCTTCTTACAAACCTCCAGTGTTGGAGAAGGGAGGGAGGGAGGAAGGAAGGAACAATAACAGAGTTGGAAGGGACCCTGGAGGTCATCTAGTCCAACCCTCTCCTCAGGCAGGAAACCCTGCACCTTTTCAGACCAATGGCTGTCCTGTCTCTTCTTGAAAACTTCCAGGGCTGGAGCATTCACAGCTTCTGGAGGCAGGTGGTTCCCCTCGTTAATTTTTAAACTACGGTAGGAGCTTATTATTATTTTTAAAATACAAATGTTTTGTAAACTGTCCCTTCGTTCATGAGGCAACGTCTCTTTTTCAAGTTTCTTCTCTTCATTCACCAGCAAGGTGATGGACATCCTCTTTTTTTTTTAAAAAAAAAAAATACGTTTTACTGACATTTTTTTTAACATATTTGGTAAACAGCGTGCTGTCGGGGTTTACATTTAAAAAACAATCGACAACAGTTTAATTC
Organism: Vipera latastei; assembly: GCA_024294585.1. NCBI lineage: Eukaryota > Metazoa > Chordata > Lepidosauria > Squamata > Viperidae > Vipera > Vipera latastei. Next base: position 1,817,325 of record CM044357.1, read on the forward strand.
TATAGTCCACATACTGGCTTTGCTTGATTTTCCCTTCTTCCAATCAGATTCTCTTTTGCCAACCCTGAATTAGCACAATTCTTATTATTTAAATGAATGACAATTAAATGTAGACCTTTCTAATAATTCTGCAAATAATAACCGTATCTAACACTTTTTTTTCTAACTTATTCCAGTATTTGAGGGGCTGCCACAAAGAAGAAGGGGTCAAATTATTCTCCAAAGCACCAGAGGGAAGGTCGAGAAACAATGGTTGGAAACTAACCAAAAGAGAGAAGCAACCTGGAATTAAGGAGAAACATCCTGACAGGGAAGACAATCAACCAGTGGAACAGCTTGCCACCAGAAATCGTGGGCGCTCCATCACTGGAGGTTTTTAAGAAGAGACTGGACAGTCACTTGTCTGAGATGGTATATGTTCTTCTGCTTGAGCGGGGGGCTGGACTAGAAGACCTCCACGGTCCCTTCCAGCTCTGTTGTATTCTGACTGATCATAAGACATTCTCAATCAGCTGGTCAAAAACTGAGATTTTTCGCAGCCAGGGACACGTGGGGCTACTTACCGATACAGCCTTCGTCGTCTACAAAAGTTCTCGACTTCAAGACACGTTTGCGCTTGCGTTTCTTCTCTCCCACGGAAGCCTGAAAGACAGGAAGAGAATGACGAGTCCTCGCCATATTTATCCCGACTGAACAAGTGTAATCGTTTGCTCACTGACAATTTAGGCCAAGGATGGCAAACCTTTTAGAGACTGAGTGCCCAAACTGCAACCCAAAACCCACTGAGGTATCGCAAAGCCAACACAGCCATTTCATCTGAATACTGAGGTTTTAGTTTAGGAGGGGAAAAAACAACTCACACATTAACATCTTTTGTCTTAAAAGAAAAACACACCAACAAAGCTTTGAATGATACAAACAACTTTTTCCTGAAAGGTAAAAAGTTTGCATTTGGGACACTTTTGAACAAATAATGTGATTTTTTGCTGTTGTATGCATGCTGATAATTTGTCTAACCTTGGCTCATACTTTGTAAGTTTGAGAGCAAGACGTGCAGCACTCAGGTCATCTGTTAGTCTGTTTCTGGTGTCAGATTTGATATAATTCAAAGCTGAAAACAGCGCGCTCGCTCCAGAGGCTTGTTTTGGTTAGGAAGGGGCTCAAGAAATGGCCTTTTCCTGCAAAAGCGTAGCTAGAGAGGGGCGCACGTGCCCACAGAGAGGTCTCCGAGTGCCCCCCCTTTGGCACGCGTGCCATAGGTTCACCACCACTGATTTAGGTAAATATTTTATTGGGGGTTAATAAAAGTGGGGTGATGTGCCTCGTATACTAGTTTTCTTGCGAGGAATACAACCAGGGTACACCTGTTTGTGTGGCCTCTGGAACAAACAGATGCAAAGGGTTAAGACAGCTGTTGGCTGGGCCCAGCAGGACTCGGCTGATGCCGTTACCTTCGGATTTACACAACCCTTTTCTACCTATACAGCTAGCCCTCTGCTTGCGACCTCAATGGAGCCCAAAATTTCTGTAGCTAAGCAGGACGGTTTTTAAGCAAGCTTTGCCCCATTGTACGGCCTCGCTTGCCACATTCGCTAAGCGGATCGCTGCAGTTATTAAGTTGGTAACGTGGCTGCAGTTGTTGAGTTAGTAACATAGTCGTTAAGTGAATTTAGCTTCCCAAGCATTGTCTCTGGCAGACGGTCGTAAAAGGGGATCACGTGACCCTGAGGCAGGACAACTGTTGTAAGTACATGCCAATTGGATAGCCGTTTGTCTGAAATGGTATAGGGTTTCCTGCCTGAGCAGGGGGGTTGGACTAGATGACCTCCAAGGTCCCATCCAACCTTATTTATTATTATTATTATAAGTGTCCGAATTTTGACCAGAGGGAGGCTGCAATGGTTTTAAGTGTGTAAAACAGAGGTACCCAACCTGTGGGCCCTGGGCTCTTGGCCACTGGGCCATGTGAATGGCTGGCCAGCGCACACATGTGTATGCGCACACTCCCCCCCCCTTTCATGCTAGCAGAGCCCTCAGTGTCATGTGGGGGCGCTAGCCCTGGCCCCGAGTATTGTACAGGCACTAGCCCCACCCCCAGCATCAAGCATGCACTCGCGCCGCCCCCGTTTGCGTCACACGCATGCACACACGCGCTCCCATGCCTGCCCCTTCCTTTCCCTCCGGGCCGCCAACCGAGAAAGGTTGGGGACCTCTGGTGTAAAACAATCGTAAGCCACTTTTTTCAGTGTCTTTTGTGACTTCAGTCACTCAAGGAATGCTTGTCAGTCAAGGACCACCTGTTTATCGTGAGGCTGGAGGCACTATTTGGGAATTTTCACTCCAAATTTGAAAGAGATCCGCTAAACACCCCCAATGTTCTTTCCTTTCCTCTCTCCCTCCCTCTCTTTTCCTTCCTTCCTTCCCCTTTTTCTCTCCCATCTTTCTTTGTTTTTTTTGTTTCTTCCTCATCATCTCTCCTTCTTTCCTTCCTTTGGTCTCCTCTTTCTTTCCTCTCTCTCTCTCTCTCTCACACACACACGTTTTCCTTTCTTTCTCGTCTTTCTCTTTCCTTCCTTCCTTCCTTCCTTCCTTCCTTCCTTCCTTCCTTCCTTCCTTCCTTCCTTCCTTCCTTTCCCTTTCCTCTCTCACACCCACACACATCTGCACCTAGGCATATTTACCACCACCGGGGCAGGCGCTGGCGGAGGCTGCGGCTTCTGAGCCGGTTCCGGAGGAGAGTCGTCAGAAGCGGCTGGCGAGGAGGAAGCACCTGCCAAGAAGACAAAACAAGATGTGGTTCATTTTGACTTGCTCTCACCTGTGTGTCTTCAGCTGCAGCCTTTCCTTGCATCACTCCCATCAGCATCCGTGACTGAGGGAGGACCAGAATACGACGGTCCCTGCAGAGCGGGCTTCCTTGCTTGGCCACACTGATGGATCTCAACCTAAGCCAGACACATTGGACCAAAGACTGTCCAATCTCCCCCTTCTGTCCAATTGTGTCGGTCTATTCTGTTTTGGTCGTCAAGTAGCCGCAAAGCAGGTACCGGGTTTGAAACCGGCTCGCCGCGTTAGGTTAGGGAGGTCTGGGATGAAGCTGAGTAGAAGACCTCAGCAGAATTGAACAGAACAACAGAGTTGGAAGGGACCCTGGAGGTCTTTTAATCCAAATTTAACCATTTCAGACAAAGGGCTGTCCAGTCTCTTCTTAAAAACCTCCAGTCTTGGAGCATTCACCGCTTCTGGAGGCAGGTGGTTCCACTGGTTAATTGTTCTCATGGTCAGGAAGTTTCTCCTTAGTTCTAGGTTGCTTCTCTCCTTGATCAGTTTCCATCCGTGGCTTCTTCTCCTGCCTTCAGGCGCTTTGGAGAATAGGTGGAAACACACACACCCCTCTTTGGGGTAGCCCCTCAGATTTTGGAAGGCTGCTATCATGTTATCCCTACTCCTTCTTTTCATCAAAGTAGCCTTGCCCAGTTCCTGCAACCGTCCTTCGTATGTTTTAGCTTCCAGCCCCCTGATTCTCTTTGTTGCTCCTCTCTGCACTCTTTCTAGAGCAGGGGTCTTCAAACATGGCCCTTTGATGACTTGCGGACTTCAACTCCCACGCGTGCCTGGCTGAGGAACTCTGGGAGTTGAAGTCCACAAGTCATCAAAGGGCCACGTTTGAAGACCTCTGTTCTAGTCTCAACATCCTGGCAACCGGTCAAACTTTGCTCTCTTTTGACAATAAGCCTAATTACTACTAACAATTACTACTAATAATACCCTAATAGGAGCTCATTTGCAAACGTTTTTCTAATAACTGGCACTTGATGATAGTCCATTTTCCTGTGATAACCAAAGCCTGACATTAAGATAACAAACCACTAACTGGCCATTAATGATCCCCCCCCCTCTCTCTCTCTCTCTCTCTCTCTCTCTCTCTCTCTCTCTCTCTATATATATATATATATATATATATATATATATATATATATATTTGTTTTCATAGATTCTCGCGGGTGTCTGTATGTATGTGTAGATCTAGAGTCTCGGGTTTCTTCCCGCGTTCCTTTCATCTTCAGGAAGTTGTGGCGACGTTTCGACGAAATCCCATCCGTCATCATCAGGCCGGAGTGTTTCTCCTGCTGCTACCAGGAGCAATGCGTGGTCTGGCTGTTCCCACGTAGAATTGAAGGTATAAGAGCAACGTTTCGACAAAATCTCATCCGTCATCCTCAGGCTGGTGGCTTCAGCTGACATGCTTCTCCCAGAAGAAGGAAGCTGAAGCCACCAGCCTGATGATGACGGATGGGATTCCGTCGAAACGTTGCTCCTACACCTTTAGTTCTACGCGGGGAAAAACCCGAATGACCAAAGATCCACATACAAACACCCGCGAAAACCTCAGAAAACATATATATATATTATTCAAATTGCTAATAAAGAATTTGGGAGGCTTTATTAGCAATTTGCATAATTTACACAAATAATGAACTGTCATAAGTTGTGACTATAGCCTGCGGATAGCCTTGGGCTAGGCTGAAACAAGAAAGAAGATTTAACTAGCAAGGTATTCAAAAAGACTTGACAAATACTTAAAACACACACACACACACACACACACACACACACACACATATACTGCTCAAAAAAATAAAGGGAACAGAAAATAAGACATCCTACTATTAAATACCGTACATTGTGTTTTTTAAGTGTTCCCTTTATTTTTTTGAGCAGTATATATACACATACATATATATGTATACGTGATGGCAGAACATTTCGGGGAAATTATGTATAAATTTCTCCCTCTCGTTGATTCTGAATCTCCCACGATGGAACTCGGATGGAACGAATGCTTTCAGTTCTACCCACAGCAAGAAAAAGAAAGCTATTTGTCTCTTTCCCACGTTGCTCATCTGCCTTGACTGCATACGTAGCCTTTTGCCCTTCCTTTCCAAAGGGCCTCAGATGCTCAGCAAGCTGGGGGGGCCTCCACGCAGATGCAGCTTGAGAAGCCCAGCCAAAGATTCAGGAGGGTTCAAATTGGCTTCAAGGGTGGATTGTGTGATTGTGGTGATTCCTGGCCAGCTAGTGGACCCGTCAGCTGAGTCTGGGGAATCAGAGGAGGAAGAGGAGGGGCCTGGAGAGCCATCGGAGGAAGGCTCTGAGGAGCTCCAGGACTTACAATCTGATGCAGAGCCTGGCCCCTCCACTCGTGCTTAGGCTGAGACCCAGCTGCGCTGGGAAGCTGAGCCAGACTCTGAGGACTCACAGCTGGAAGATGCTGACAGGCCACACGAGCAGGACAGAGGGAGGCAATGGTGCGGCTCCAAGGACAGAGGAGAAGGCCTTGAGAAGCCACGCCTGGGGGGCTGCATAATAAAAAAGGAAGGTGTGGGCGGTGCTGGTTGCTGAAGGCAACCCTTTGCAAAGGGATCAAGTTTCATGGGATCGTGTTCTGATTGCCTGGCCTGTGGACAATTCTCTGTTCGAATCGTGCTCTGTTTGCCTTTGCTTTTGGGACATTTGCAGGTCTGTCCATAATATTAAAAAAGGATTTGTTTTTCCTGCGTTTGCAGCCTACTTGTTGGAAGAGGGGTTTGTCCTTGTGAGTTAACAAGGACTCACCTAGGCTGGGACAGAACAGGTGGGCCCCATCCTGGCGTCAACTCACCTTCCTCATCACCGCTGCTGTCTGACTGAGGCGGTTTGATTCGACGCCGTTTCTTCTTCAAGCGGCCAGCTCTTTCCTCCTCCTCCTCCATTTCTGCCTTCTTTGCTCTGGGAGAAAGGGAGATCAGCTTAGACCACAGGTCGGCAACCTGCGGCTCCGGAGCCGCATGCGGCTCTTTGAGCCGTCTCTTGCGGCTCCCAGCCGCCCGGTGCGCACGCACCTCTTCCAACGGGCAGTGGTGCGCGCGCACCTCTCCAAATGGAGAGTGGCACCGCCCATTTGGAGAGGTGCGCGCGCACCTCCCCGAATGGGCGGAGGTGCGCGCGCACCTCCCCAAACCTTTGGAGAGGTGCGCGCGTACCTCCGCGCGAATGGGCAGCGGTGCCGCTCTTTGAGGAAGCTGCCGCGGCCCGTCTGCGAAGCTGCCGAAAGCGGCAGCTTGGCAGACGGGCCGTGGCAGCTTCCTCAAAGAGCGGCGCCGCTGCCCCTTCGCGCGGAGGTACGCGCGCACCTCCCCAAAGGTTTGGGGAGGTGCGCGCGCAACTCCGGTCGTTCGGAGAGGTGCGCGCGCACCTCTCGGAATGGGCAGGGGCGCCGCTCTTTGAGGAAGCTGCCGCGGCCCGTCTGCCAAGCTGCCGAAAGCGGCAGCTTGGCAGACGGGCCGTGGCAGCTTCCTCAAAGAGCGGCACCGCTGCCCGTTCGCGCGGAGGTACGCGCGCACCTCCCGGAATGGGCAGGGGCGCCGCTCTTTGAGGAGGCTGCCGCGGCCCGTCTGCAAAGCTGCCGAAAGCGGCAGCTTTGCAGACGGGCCGTCGCCGTCGGGCAACCGGGAACCGGTTCCATCTCATTTTTTTAAAAATGGCAGCCGCGTGCGTCCGCGCATGCGCAAAAAACCTTTTTGCGCATGCGCGTGCATGGACACACGCACGCGGCTCCCACTTTTTTTAATTTGTGATGGAACCGGTTCCCAGTGGCTCTTTTCCTTTTTTAGGTTGCCGACCCCTGGCTTAGACAAAAAGGAAGGAAAACGAAGAGTTTTGCCCAATGCAGGTAGCCCTCGCCTACTTGGCAACTGGTTCACATTTATGATGGTCGCAGCGTCCCTGAGGGTCCCGTGATCCCCTTTTGCAACCGTCTGACAAGAAAGTCAATGGGGGAGGTCAGATGCACTTAATGACCTTGTTATTCATTTAACAACTGCAGTGATTGACTTAACGACTGTGGCAAGAAAGGCCGTGAAATGGGGGCAAAGCGCACTTAACAAAGCCGGTATACATGGTGCAATATATCGCACGAATGACTGAAGCAGGCCAACTCTTTGCAGCCTTGTGGCCGAGAAAAACACCAATCCACTACCTTTTCTTCTCCCTCTGCTGCCCTCTGGACGGCTCAGACTCCTTGCTGGGCTTCTCATGACCAGGAGGAGAGTTTGGGTCCGTGGAAGAAACGGGTGGCTTGGCCACTGATCGCTCTTCCTTCAGTTGCTGGGCCTCAGCACTGGCCTTGCCTGCACCTAAAAGAAGAAAATGGGAAAGCTAAGAGAATAGAATAGAATTCAGAATTCGAATAGAATAGAGAATAGAGTTCAGAATTCAAATACAACAGAAGAAAAAATAGAAGAGACGAGAAATAGAAGAGAATAGGAAACAGAATAGAATAAAAAACAGAATAGAAAATAGAATAGAATTTGTTGTTGTTGTTGTTAGCTGCGAAGTCGTGTCCGACCCATCGCGACCCTATGGACAATGTTCCTCCAGGCCTTCCTGTCCTCTACCATCTTCTGGAGTCCATTTAAGCTCACGCTTACTGCCTCAGTGACTCCATCCAGCCACCTCCTTCTCTGTCGTCCCCTTCTGCTCTTGCCCTCCATCTTTCCCAGCATTAGGCTCTTCTCCAGTGAGTCCTTCCTTCTCATTAGGTGGCCAAAGGATTTGAGTTTCAGCTTCAGGATCTGGCCTTCTAAAGAGCAGTCAGGGTGGATCTCCTCTAGGACCGACCGGTTTGATCGCCTTGCAGTCCAAGGAACTCGCAGGAGTCTTCTCCAGCACCAGAGTTCAAAGGCCTCAATTCTTTGGTGCTCAGCCTTTCTTATGGTCCAACTTTCACTGCCATACATTGCAGCTGGGAAGACCACAGCCTTGACTATACGCACTTTTGTTGGCAGGGTGACGTCTCTGCTTTTAAGTGTGCTGTACAGTAGAATAGAATAGAGTTCAGAATTCAAATAGAACAGAAGAAAAAAATAGAAAGTAGAATGGAATAGAAAATAGAAGAAAAAATAGAATAGAAAATAGGAGCTGGAAGGGACCTTTGAGGTCTTCTAGTCCAGCCCCCTGCTCAAGCAGGAGAACCTATACCATCTCGGACAAGTGACTGTCTAGCCTCTTCTTAAAAATCTACAGTAGTGGAGTGCCCACGATTTCTGGAGGCATGTTGTTCCACTGATTAATTGTTGTCACTGTCAGGAAGTTTCTCTTTAATTCCAGGTTGCTTCTCTCCTTGATGAGTTTCCATCCGTTGCTTCTTCTCCTGCCTTCTGGTGCTTTGGGGAACAGCTTGACTCCCTCTTCTTTGGGGCAGCCCCTGAGATACTGGAACACTGATATCATGTCTCCCTTGCTTCTTCTTCTATTTAAATAGCCAAACCCAAGTCCTGTAGCTGTTCTTTGTATGTTTTGGTCTCCAGGCCTTTCATCATCTTAGCTGCTCTTCTCTGAATTTTTTTCCAAACTCTCAACCTCTTTTTTGTGATATGGTGACCAAAACTAGCTTCAGTATTCCAGGTGTGGCCTCACTAGGGCTTTATAAAGCGGTGCTAATACCTCGCAGGATCTTGATTCCATGCCTCTGTTTATGCAACCCAGGAGTGTATTCACTTTTTTGGCTGCTGTCGCACACTGCTGGCTCACGGTCAAGCAGTCGTCCACTCCAGAAATCCCGTTGAATTCCTCATGGAAGCCACCCTAGTGGCAGCAAGCTGCCTCAAATCAAAACCAATGTTCAATTTGTCTCCGGTACAGCTAGTCCTCAATTTACAGCCATTCATCTGGCCGTTGGGGGCTGGCTGTTACAACTTCGAATTAGATTGTAAGTCCCTTTTGGGGGAGAAGGGGGGGTATCGTAACTTTGAACTTTCCACCTAGTTGGCTGACCCCTTGTCTTATTCAAAATCCAGCAAGGCCACTACAGTCAGTCCTCCCCTTACAACAGCTCTGCTTAGGGTTCTAGTGCAGGGGTGTCAAACTCAATTTCATTGAGGGCCGCATCAGCATTGCGGTTGCCCTCAGGGGGCCGGGGTGGGTGTGGCCTGGGTGGGCGTGGCCTGCTGGGTGGGCGTGGCTAGAGTGCGTATGGCCTACTAGGTGGGCGTGGCCAGCTCTCCATCGTTGGCATCAAGGGTGCCTATGGGGGCCTGGGCAGGAGTGGGACAGATCTGGGGGTCTCTGGCACGAGGAGGGTCTCTGGGCCAGGGCCAAGGCAGTGGGGGCCGTTCCCTCACTGTTTCCAGGATGGCTTTGTGGGCCGCATGAAACCACTTCGTGGGCCGGATCCGGCCCCCGGGCCTTGGGTTTGACACGTCTGCTCTAGTGGAATTGAAAAAAGTGACTTATGACCATTTTCACACTTACAACCGTCGTACCATCCCCCACGGTCACATGAACAAAGTTCAGATGCTTGGTGACCGACTCAGAGTTACGACAGTTGCCGTGTCCTGCGATCCCCTTTTGCAACCTTCTGGAAAGGAAAGCCAATGGGGAAGTCCGATTCCCTTAACAACTGCAGCGATTTAATTCAATGGGGCAAGAAAAGTCAGAAAATGGGGCAAAAACTCCACGGATTTCTTACATAGCGACATAAACTTTGGGCTCGGCTGTGGTCCTAAGTTGACTACCTGTGCTGGACCAGTATATAATCAGCTGGTCCATTATTATAGCTAGCTTAGGAATTAAGAACTGTGTTAAGAGTATTTAGCACTTACAGGGTTAATGCTGTATCCTTAAAGAGAACTGTAAGAACATTTAGCATACAAAGGGTTAAATGCCTGTTCCTTAAGAGATGGCTTCTGGGAAATGTAGTCTAGTTGTTAGTTAGTCCTATATCAGTGATGGCGAACCTTTTAGAGACCGAGTACCCAAACTGCAACCCAAAACCCACTTATGTATCATCGGGTGCCAGGTTGGCGTGGCCCATTGGGTGAGCGTGGCCCATTAAGTGGGCGTGGCTGCAATGGTAATGACAGACTGGGTGGGACTAAAAAGTTCAATCAATTCCAACTTTACAAGAACTTTTTTTTCCCCCGCAGCGGAGGCCTAAAGTGAAAAGGTTTTATAAAACCCAGCTGAAGGCCTAGGATTGGGCCAACGGTGCACATGCCCACAGAGAGGGCTCTGCGTGCCACCTGTGGCACGCGTGCCATAGGTTTGCCACCACTGTCCTATATCTTATCTAGTCAGTGGGAGGAGTTTCAAAGTTTACTGCAGGACATCCTGGCTATGTGCCAGGCTGCAAAGCCTTCTGTTTCAATCACCGTTGTGCAAGCTCCGAATAGCATCTGTAACGATGCTTAGCTGAGACGGAGAAAACCACTCGTTTTTTACGCTACGAGAATGAACAAATATGGAACGTGAGTATGTTGTGACGACCGGATGTCTTTACGGCAAAATGTAAGTTTTTGCTTAAAGTTCCTGGACAGTAAATATTTCTTTTAAAATCATTTTCGTTGAGTTACAGATGCTATTCGGAGCTTGCACGATGGTGATTGAAACAAAAGGCTTTGCAGCCTGGCACATAGCCAGGATGTCCTGCAGTAAACTTTGAAACTCCTGGAATTTGGAACTAGAAAGCATTTTAGTTCTGGAAGCCAGAACACTACCTGTATTCATGACATTTGCAGTGTCCTGGGTGTGTGTGTGTGTGTGTGTGTGTGTGGTTTGATGTGTTTAACAAACAATAATAGATATGGTTAATTATCGTAAACCATATGTTAATCACTCAATAGCCTTCTTCTTGCCAATATATATGCAAAATTACATATCACGTTCCTTTCTCTCTGACTGGTTTTTCTAGCCACTGATGGAAATTATCCCATGTTTTTCTCTTTAAAGTCAATCTATCAATTTCTGCCCACTCTGGAATTTTCTTAGCTGGCACCTCTTCAGCTGGTTAAGTTTTCGTTTTCCCAACGTTGGGCAAATGCCATTCTTGCTGCCGCCACCGTCTCGCTATCTTAACCATTTGCAACGATTCGCTGAACAAATGGGGCGGGGAAAGGTTGTAAAATGGGACAAATCTCATTTAACAATGGTCTTGCTTAGCAACGGGACGTTCAGGTCCCACAGTGGTCGTACGTCGAGGACTTGCCTGCACTTACGACGGAGAATAGAGAGAGGGCGGCTTACCCTCTTTGCTGATGGCAGCTTTCCCAAAGAAGTTGCTCAAGGTGTTTCCTTTCGTTGGGGGTTTGCTGTTGCTCGCTGAGGCCTAAAAGGAATTAAAAGGAAGAGTGAGAAAAGAGAGATCGTGGAAAACAACAAAATCCAAGCAAAGGCTTCACGAGGTGCTACACAGGCGGGCCTCGACTTAGGACCACAAAGCGGCCCCAAAATTTCTCTTCGTTAAGCGAGGAGACGTTTGGTTAATTGAGTTTTGTCCCATTTTACGATCTTTTCGCCTCCGTTGTTAAGGGGATCACTGCAGTTGATCAGTTAAGTTAGCAATCTGTGAAGTGAATCTGGCTGGTCGGCGGGTAGCACAAGGGGACCCCCCCACCCACCCCCCCGGGACGTTGCCACCGTCGTAAATGTGAGTCGGTCGCCAAGCATCTGGATTTTGATCGTGTGACCGTTGAGGATGGCGCAAAGGCCTTAACTGTGAAAAGCGGTCGGAAGTCCCTTTTGAAGGGTCACGAAATGGACCGTCGTGAGTCGAGGACTGCCTGTGTAAGCCTAAATGTTGTTGCTAGGGAGACTTAGGTTCAAATCCCTCCTTCAACCACTGCGGAATGGCTGATTTTGAGACAGTCCCACTTCGCAAGGGCGTCGCGCGAACCAGACTGGGGAAAAAACCAACTTCACCTCCCTGGTTATCAGTTAAAGACTACCTGTTTGCTTTAGAAGGGTATTTAGTCCTTGACAATCGAGCTCAAAAATCCCACGGTGAACTGAAACATTTGTTAAGCTAACTTTGCCCCGTTTTACGACCTTCCTTGCCACAGTTGTTAAGCGAATCACTGCAGTGATGCCTCCAGAAGCGGTGAATGCTCCAACGCTGGAGGTTTTTAAGAAGAGACTGGCCAGCCATTTGTCTGAAATGGTGTAGGGCAGGGGTCTTCAAACTTGGCCCTTTTATGACTTGTGGACTTCAACTCCCAGAATTCCTCAGCCAGCAAAGCTGGCTGAGGAATTCTGGGAATTGAAGTCCACAAGTCATAAAAGGGCCAAGTTTGAAGACGCCTGGTGTAGGGTTTCCTGCCTGAGCAGGGGGTTGGACTAGATGACCTCCAAGGTCCTCTCCAACTTCTTCTTCTTATTATTATGATAGCGGTGATTTTTCAACCGCCCTGTGTAGGTAGGCAATCCTCGGCTTACGGCCAGAAGGGAGCCCAAGATTTCCGTCGTTCTTGCTTCTGATTCATCAACACTTTGGGGGGAGGGAAGGGGGGCGACAAAAAAAGAGAGATTTTTCTCCACTGAAAGGCCCGCTTTTAATCGGAATGAAGCAGAGACAGGACAGGTCTTTCTCCGTCTCAGCCCCGCTGTATCAGACACGGGCCAGACTACAACTCCCATCCTCCCCAGCTCAACCCATTTATGGGAGGGGTTTCGTTGGAGAAGGTGGTAGATTTGGAAGCAACAATTAACCAGTGGAACCACCTGCCTCCATAAGCGGTGAATTGCTGCAACACTGGAGGTTTTTAAGAAGAGACTGGACAGCCATTTGTCTGAAATGGTATAGGGTTTCCTGCCTGAGCAGGGGGTTGGACTAGATGACCTCCAAGGTCCTTTCCAACTGTATTATTATCATTACTTGTTAAGTTAATCACACAGTCGTTAAGTGAAGCCAGCTCCCCCCCCATTGACTTTGCTTGACGGAAGGTCGCAAAAGGGGATCAGGTGACGCCGGGACGCTGCGACCGTTGTATGAGTCAGTTGTCAAGTGTCTCAGTTTTGATCACATGACACACACACACACCCAGGATGCTGCAACTGTCGTAAACACGAGTCGCCAAAGCGTCCAAATTTTGATCAAGTGACCACGGAGATGCTGCGACGGTCGTTAAGTGGGGAAAAAAAACCGTCTGCCAGTCCTTTTTTTTCCCGGCGCCGTTGTAACTTGGAACGGTCACTAAACTGTTGTAAGTCGAGGACTTTCCTGTATTCTCTCTAGATTCCGGGTTTTCAAACTGGGGTGGCCTGAAGGCGCCTGGAGTCCAACTCCCAGAATTCCCCAGCCAGCCCTGGTCCTTCTGCAAAGTATTTAAGCGGGAAAACTTACCCCGGGGGTCTCTTTGGTGTCCAGGGGCGCTTCCTTCTGGGCATTCTTGGGTCTGGGGGCTGGTTTGGCCGCAAACATTCCCAGGATGCCTTTTGCCGGCTGGGCGGGCTGCTTCGACGACGTGCCTGGAGCCTGGCCGTTGAGCATGGGAGCGTCCGGCACCTTTGTGGCGGGGGGAGGCTGGGGGGGCCCCTGGGCGGGGGTCTCGGCCTGGGAGGCTTCGGCGACAGGCCTAGTGACGGCGGCAGCACAGCAAATGGCACTGAATCTAGCAAGAGAAGAGATGCATTTCATGGGCAGCCGAACTAAACATAATTCCAGAGTCCTCCACTTACGACCGCATCTGAGCCCACGTTTTCCATTGTGAAGTGAATTTTGCCCAGTTTTACAACTTTTCTTCCCACCGTTAAGTGAATCACTGCAGTTGCTAAGTCGTAATGTGGCCGTTAAGTGAATCTGGCTTTCCCCATTGACTTTGTTCGTCAGAAGGTCGCAATAGGGGGATCACCTGACCCCGGGAGACCGGGACGGTCATAAACGTGAGCCAGTCGCCAAGCGTCTGGATTCTGAGCATGTGGCCATCGGGGATGGTGAAACGGCCGTAAGGGTGGAAAAAAGGGTCGGCGGTGGCTTTTTCCCTGTAGCGTTGTAACTTGGAATGGACACTAAATGAGCTGTTGATAAGGCGAGGTCTGGCTGTAAAGTTAGCAGCCACGTTACTGCTGTCAAGAATTAAGGAGAAACATCCTGACAGGGAAGACAATCAACCAGTGGAACAGCTTGCCACCAGAAATCGTGGGTGCTCCATCACTGGAGATTTTTAAAAAGAGGCTGGACAATCACCTGTCTGAGATGGTATAGGTTCTCCTGTTTGAGCAGGGGGCTGGACTAGAAGACCTCCAAGGTCCCTTCCTGATTCTATTCTATTCTATTCTATTCTATTCTATTCTATTCTATTCTATTCTATTCTATTCTATTCTATTCTATTCTATTCTATTATTTCTATTTCTATTTCTATTTCTATTTCTATTTCTATTATTTCTATTTCTATTTCTATTCTGTATTTCTATTCTATTCTATTCTGTTCCGTTCCATTCTATGTGTGTAACAAGAGTTCACGCTTTGGTTAAACATGGCTGCACTTTGGTTCATAGTTACACTTTAAAATACTAACTCTAGACTGGGGGTCTTCAATCTTGGCCCTTTTATGACTTGGGGACTTCAACTCCCAGAATTCCTCAGCCAGGCTCTATTCTATATATAGCTCTATTTAACTTTAAATTTTAAATTGTTTTAATTGTGGGCTAGTCTTAATTTAATTCTATTTTAATTGTATTTATTTGTATTGTTTTAATTCGCCCTGTAAACCGCCCTGAGTCCTTCGGGAATAGGGCGGTATATAAAATCAATTAAATAAATAAATAAATAAAATCCTATATAGAATAGAATAGCAAGTTGTCTACAACACAGTCCTTTCAATAATTCCAAGAAGGCTCCCCACCCATTTTGCACCACTCAGGTGAGCCTGAGGACACAGGTCAACATCCAGGTGGCCTCAACGACTCTCTAAAAGGATGCAAATGACCAGCTGTCTGCCAGGAGTATAAATCCTTCCACTCCCCACCATCCAGTCAGAACCTGAGGAAGCTTCTTGGGTGAGAAGCAAAACGTCTTCAAAGAAAAACAAGGAAGTCCAGTGGCCTCCTGCAAAAAAGCATCTTTGGCATAACCACAACCTGGAGGACAGAGAATCTCCCTAGAAAACTAAGTTCCCTCCCTGCACTGCCACCCCCAGTGTGTCCCACCCACCCCCCGGGTTGCTCTGGCCAACAGCCAACTCACTTGCTGCAGTTCTGGAGATTCGTCTTGAGGACGTCGTAGTCGGTGTTGAAGAGAGGACTGCTGTCCCTGAGCAGGGCTTTCTGGATGCTGTAGACGTGGACGCTGGCCACCGTGGAGAGCTTGGCTTTCATGGCTGAAAAGGAGGCAGAAGCCGCGTGAAGGATGGAGGGAGGCTTCTCAAAGCGAGTGGGGGACACTGGCCGGTCTCCCTCTCAGCTCAGCCTACCTCGCAGGGTTGTTGTTGTGGGGAAAATACCCCCCCCAAAAAAAAATTAGGGAAAAAAAATTGTCCTATTTTTCCAAAGACGATTTTGAAGTTTTGTCCAAACTCACCTTCTAATTTATCTTCTTTCACCACTGCCACCTTATGGTACTGGAAAGAAAAGGTAGCCCTATTACTTCAGCCAATATCGGTTGATTGCCCAACGTGCGTAATCTGCCTTACACGTTTTCTGGAACATCGGGAGAACGAATTCTCAGGGAAGCAATTTAAGCCTGCAATTCCAGGTTTAAAGGGCCACTCCGGCTGCCCA
Organism: Vipera latastei; assembly: GCA_024294585.1. Taxonomy (NCBI): domain Eukaryota; kingdom Metazoa; phylum Chordata; class Lepidosauria; order Squamata; family Viperidae; genus Vipera; species Vipera latastei. Next base: position 1,832,856 of record CM044357.1, read on the forward strand.
TTCTAAATTCAAACGCCCGATGCAAGAGGAAGCCGCTTTCTGACTTACGGTGTGCCCGTTCTGAACGACGTTCCCTGCCACTAAATAGGTGACGTGCAGCTGGGCCCCTGCGTTCTCCTTCCGTTTCCTCTCCATGTAATCATATAACATTCTGTGAAAACAAGAGCGCAAAGACAGAAGTTAAAACAGACAGTTTTTGAAGTTTTCAGTAACTGTCCCCTGAAAAACTAAACAGAGGATATGTCACCCAAATTAAGCTGTGCAGCTCAGGATTAAACAGCTATAAATGAAAAGGGGCTTGGTCAAGGCAACAAGCTAGAAAGCAGGAGACTGAGTTCTAGTCCCGCCTTAGGCAGGAAAGCCGGCTGGGTGACTTTGGGCCAATCACCAGGAGACGGTGAGTTCTAGTCCCGCCTTAGGCAGGAAAGCCGGCTGGGTGACTTTGGGCCAATCACCAGGAGACGGTGAGTTCTAGTCCCGCCTTAGGCAGGAAAGCCGGCTGGGTGACTTTGGGCCAATCACCAGGAGACGGTGAGTTCTAGTCCCGCCTTAGGCAGGAAAGCCGGCTGGGTGACTTTTGATCCAAAAGGCCACATTTATGACAGTCACAGCATCCTCGGGTCGTGTGATCCCCTTTTTGCAACCTTCCGACAAGCCAAGTCAGTTGGGAAGCCAGATTCACTTAACAACTGTGTGACTAACAACTGCAGCAATTCGTAGCAAGTACATCAAGAAAGGCTGTAAAATGGGGCAAAACTCACTTAACAACAGTCTCACTTAGCAAGAGACGTTTTGCACTCAATTGTGGTCGTAAGTTAAGGACTACCTGTATCAGAGACGAGTAGTAGTTTAGACTACTACCGTTAGGTACAGACAAGAGAGATGGATACTTACTGCTTGGCTTGATTCACGTGAACTCCCAGGGTAAAGCTCAGCCATTTATATGTGACCTGCAAAGCAACGCGTATCACTGTGTTAACAAAAAGGCCAACAGCCGCCACAGAATGAACCTCCACCGCTGCAACCATCCCGGAGATGGGAAGAGTCTACTAAGACGGACCTCTCCAGCCTCTGCTTGAAGACAGGGCTGACACCTGTACAGCTGGCGCTACATGTATTGTTTGTCACAATGCAATTCTTCAGAATAGCTTGCCGGACCTCTTGGCTGACTTTTGGGGGAGCCACAAAGTCATTTGAGTGGGGTTTGCAGGCAACTATGCAGGCATAAATAAAATTACTATATAAACAGGAGGCGCTCCCAACTGTTGTTTGGACGATTTATTGTTCTGGATAAGTTATCGTGTTCTTTTCTCCTTTAGACACTCTCTCTCTCTCTGTGCATGTACATAATATGTGTGTGTCTCTCTCTGTATATGTGTGTTTTGTGTGTGTTTGTGTGTGTCTGTCTATATGTGTGTGTGTATGCATATATAGTTTATATATTTATTGTTCTGGAGCAGGGGGTCTTCAAACTTGGCCCTTTTATGACACACACACTCTCTCTCTCTATATATATATATGTGTGTGTGTGTGTGTGTACACACAGAGATATACATACAAAGATACATACATACACATACACATACAAACATATATATATAGTGTGTTTGTATGTATAGGTAAAGGTAAAGGTTCCCCCGCACATGCGTGCTAGTCGTTTCCGACTCTAGGGGCCGGTGCTCATCTCCGTTTCAAAGCCGAAGAGCCAGCGCTTGTCCGAGGACGTCTCCGTGGTCGTGTGGCCGGCATGACTAGACGCCAAAGGCGCATGGAACGCTGTTACCTTCCCACCGTAGCGGTCCCTATTTTTCTACTTGCATTTTTACGTGCTTTCGAACTGCTAGGTTGGCAGAAGCTGGGACGAGTAACAGGCGCTCACTCTGCTACGTGGCACTCGGGATTTGACCCGCCAAACTGCCGACCTTCTGATCGACAAGCTCAGCGTCCTAACCCACTGAGCCACCGCGTCCCTTTTGTATGTATAGTTTAGTTAAATATTAGTTTTTATATATATATGTGTGTGTGTGTGTGTGTGTGTGTGTATATATGTGTGTGTGTATGTATATAATAATAATAATAATAATAATAACAATAATAATAATAATAATAATAATAATAATAATAATAATAATAATAATAATAATAATAATTTAATTTCTATACCGCCCTTCTCCCAAAGGACTCAGGGCGGTGTACAGGGCAATACAATAAAAATACAATGTACAAAATTTATATGTATATGTGTATATGTATATGTGTATGTATGTGTGTGTGTATATATTGTTGTTGTTAGCTGCGAAGTCGTGTCCGACCCATCGCGACCCCATGGACAACGTTCCTCCAGGCCTTCCTGTCCTCTACCATCTTCTGGAGTCCATTTAAGTTCACGCCTACTGCTTCAGTGACTCCATCCAGCCACCTCATTCTCTGTCGTCCCGTTCTTCTCTTGCCCTCGATCTTTCCCAGCATATATATACACACACATATACATATACATACACACACACACACACACACACACATATTTTCTGGAGAGGTCATCACATTACACACACATACATCATTTATATGTCATCATTTTCCTTAATGCCAGGAGGGGATCAAGTGAACGGCTGCTCTGGACTGGGGGCCACATCAGCCCCCTCCCCAAATAAAGAGATGCCTCGCCAGGCCTGCCGTTTGAAGACTCAGCCCCCCTCCCCCCTAAAATGTTGGGGGGGGGAGGAACGCAGCTTCTGGCTCTTGGAGGGACGCGAGGCCCCAAAGGCCAGAGGTATTATGGGATGCGGGCTGCCTGGCAGGCTTTAGGCCGGCGGCCGTTAGGAAAGGGATCCCGAGGCTCCAGCGGGGGCCTCCCCTTCGAGTCCCCTCTCAAGACCCTCGGCCTACTCCCATCCCTGCCGCCCGCTGCGGATGATGGGAGTTGGAGTAGAGCACGAGGAGACCCGGGAGGGTCGCGCGGCGCCTGAATGAAGCAATTAATTAGCTTTTTTTTCCTGGACACGCAGACCCCTCCCCCGCCCCCCACTCATTTCAAACCACCACCACCACCCCCGCAACCCCTGCATCATTCGCACTCACGACTCGGTTCTGGTCCGTGACGAACTCGTCGATGTTCTCCAGGTAAAGTTCGTCCTCCATGACGGGCCGTCCCGGGCCGCGAACCTCCACCGCCGCCATGGCAACGCCAGGCCACACCCCCTCCTGGCTTTTGCGCGCGCGCGCCCGCGCGCCCTACGGCGGCCGAGAGGAGACGCTTACGGCGCGCGGAACGTCGGCCTCAACGCGCTACGGGGGCCGCGCGGGGACAGTTCGCCGCAACCGCCGCCGCCGCTGCTGCTTAGAGCGCATGCGCTCTGTCCCCGAGTGGGCGGGGAAAGGTGCTTTAGCTCCTCCAGCATCGTCAACCCGGCGCTCTCCGGGCGCCCTGGGGTTTGCCTGCCAATTGAGGGCAGGGGATAATAGGATTTGGCGTGGGGGGGGGACTGGGCGGCCCCTGCAGGCAGTCCTCGACTTAGGACCATAAATTGAGCCCAACCTTCCTGTTGATCGGCGAGACATTTGTTAAGGGGGTTTTGCCCCGTTTTACGACAGTTGTTAATATCCTGGTCGTTAAGTGAATCCCTATTGACTTTGCTTGCAGGAAGGTGGCAAAAACGGGATTACGTGATATCGGGACACTGCGACCGTCTTAAATATGAGTCAGTTGCCAAGTCTCCCAGTTTTGATCACATGAGCCATGAGGATGCTGCAACGGTCGTTAAGTCAGGAAAACAGACATAAGTCACATTTTTCAATGAAGTTGTAACTTGGAACGGTCAGTAAACAAGCTGTTGCAAGTACAGGACTACCTGTATTAAAAATAATTGTCTTCTGCCTTCGATTTCCAGCCCATCCTCTTCCCCCCATCTCTTATGTCCATGCGTTGGAAATGGCTTTTACACACACACACACACACACACACACGCCCGATGCACAATCTAGGAAGGCTGAACCTGTCTCAGCAGCCCCCCTTTGCAGCTTTCAGGTTTCCTCCGGATGTTTCCTGTTTTGCAAATTTTGGGCCAATTTCCTGCAGAGTTTACGTGTGCCTCTTCGGGCCTTGCGTGTGCTTGCTGCTGCTTTGACGTTTTTTTTCTACTGGCACATCTGGAATGTGCCAGCTTTTGGGGGGGGGCGTGTTTATCTTCCACCCTGGAAAAGGCTATTTTGAGAGGTGCATTTATATTCCACTCCTACGGAATAACCTTTGCAGCATCCCTTTGGATCAAGGTGATCAAAATTAATAGAATAGAATAGAAAATATGGAATAGAATAGAAAAGAATAGAATAGATTTATGGAATAGAATAGAATAGAATAGAATAGAATAGAAAATATGGAATAGAATAGAATAGAATAGAATAGAATAGAATACAATACAATACAATACAATACAATAGAATACAATAGAATACAATAGAATACAATAGAAAATATGGAATGCAAATTAGAATAGAATTGAACAGAACAGAATAGAATAGAATAGAATAGAATAGAATAATTAAAGTAGGGTTAGGGTTAGAATGATAATTTTGAGTGTACACTAATCCGCATACATTAAAATGAAATTTCGTTCCCTACAGCTCTCAAAGGGTCACCACCTCCGATATAGACTATATAAATATGACAAAAATAAGTAAATACAGAATGACGCATATACCCACATATAATAATAATAATAATAATAATAATAATAATAATAATAATAATAATAATAATAATAAAGTTGGAAGGGACCTTGGAGGTCATCTAGTCCAACACCCTGCTCAGGCAGGAAACCTTATACCATTTCAGGCAAATGGCTGTCCAGTCTCTTCTTAAAAACCTCCAGTGTTGGAGCATTCACCGCTTCTGGAGGCAGGTTGTTCCACTGGTTAATTGTTCTAACTGTCAGGAAGTTTCTCCTTAGTTCCATGTTGCTTCTCTCCTTGACTAGTTTCCATCTGTTGCTTCTTGTCCTGCCTTCGGGGACTTTGCAGAATAGCTTGACTCCCTCTTTTTTGGGGCAGCCCCTGAGATACTGGAACGCTGCTATCATGTCACCCCTCACCCTTCTATTCGTTAAACTACACATACCCAATCCCAACAACCGTTCCCTATATGGTTTAGCCTCCAGCCCCCCAATCATCTTTGTTGCTCTTCTCTGTACCCTTTCTAGAGTCTCGACATCTTTTTTACATCGTGGTGACCAAAACTGGATGCAGTATGTTATATGACACAGAGAAACAACAGTCTACTTTGGCTTATGTATAACTGTGCATGGCGAGAAAAACGAATCTCGCGAGTTTACCAGACAGATGTTGCTTTCAAAACCGGATCATTTTTATGACCGTTGCTGTGCCCCATGGTCACGTGATCAAAACCCAGACACTTAGCAACTGGCTCGTATTTACGACAGTTGCAGCATCCCGGGGTCACGTGATCCCCTTTTGCGACCTTCTGACAAGATTCAGTTAACAACTTAAACAACTGCAGTGATTTCCTTCACAACTGTGGCAAGAAAGGTCGTAAAATGGGGCCAAACTCACTTAAGAAATGTCTCGCTTAGCGACAGAAATCTGGGGCTCAGTTGTGATGGTAAGTCGAGGTCTATTTGTATAGGGCAGGGGTCGGCAACCTCGGCTCTTTTATGACTCGTGGACTTCAACTCCCAGAATTCCTGAGCCAGCCATGCTGAGGGAAAAGGGAGAGGTTTCCATGCTGAGCCATGCCGGCTCAGGAATTCTGGGAGTTGAAGTCCACGAGTCATAAAAGAGCCGAGGTTGCCGACCCCTGGTATAGGGTCTCCCGCTTGAGCAGAGGGTTGGACTAGAAGACCTCCAGGGTCCCCTCCAGCTCTTGTTATTCTGTCAAAGAATGCACGGAGTCCTTATTTACAAAAACAGTTAGGTTGGACTCGATTCGCTTCCTTCCAAACCCAAATTATTATTAGCTGGAGGGAGACGGAAAGTGAAAACACCAGGAAGTGTTGATTTGCGTCAGAATGCGCCCCTGGTGCACCGGGAGGCAAAACAACCTCTGGAATTCCCCCTTGCCAACAGCTGGAGGAAAGTGACGCAACCGGGAATGCAAACACTTCCGATGTTTTTCCTTGATTCCTTGGCCTCGTTTGGAGACGTTGCTGCGTTGCTGTGCTTTACTTGCCAAAGGCCTTGAAAAACTAGGATGTAAATCTGAGCCATAAACAAATAAAAGAGATACTGTATATATCTATTTATTTAGAATAGAATAGAGCTGGAAGGGACCTTGGAGGTCTTCTAGTCTAGCCCCCCACTCAAGCAGGAGAACCTATACCATCTCAGACAAGTGACTGTCCAGCCTCTTCTTAAAAATCTCCAGTGATGGAGCACCCACGATTTCTGGTGGCAAGCGGTTCCACTGGTTAATTGTCCTCACTGTCAGGAAGTTTCTCCTTAGTCCCAGGTTGCTTCTCTCCTTGATTAGTTTCCATCTGTGGCTTCTCGTCCTGCCTTCTGGTGCTTTGGAAATAAGTTGACCCCCTCCTCTTTGTAGCAACCCCCCAAATATTGGAATCCCGCTATCATGTCACCCCTATTTCTTCTTTTCTTGAGACTAGCCAGACCCAGGTCCCGCAGCCGTTCTTCATACGTTTTCGTCTCCAGGCAAACTCTCAACATCTTTTTTTGTGATACGGTGACCAACATTGGCTGCGGTATTCCAGGTGTGGCCTCACCAGGGTTTTATACAGCGGTGCTAATAACTCGCCTGATCTTGATTCTATGCCTCTGTTTATACAACCCAGGATTGTGTGAGCTTTTTCAGCTGCTGCCGCACAGGGCCTCTTGAGAATCTACACCGCCATCCTCCATTTGAAAGCGGATGCAATTATATTACAGGTAGTCCTCGGCTTAACGACCACAATTGACTGCACCAATCCCATTGCTAAGGAAGACAGGTGTGAAGTGAGTTTTGCCCCATTTTACGACCATTCTTGCCACAGCTGTTAAGTGAATCACTGTGGTTGTTAAGCGAGTCACAGGGTTGTTAAGTGAATCTGGTTTTCTCCATTGACTTTGCTGGTCAGAAGTTCGCAGAAGGGGATCACGGGAGTCCTGGGACACTAAAACTGTCATAAGTACATGCCAGTTTCAAAGAACTTCTTGACACTAAAAAAAAAAAGCAGCAACAAGCAACCAATGTAGAAAAAGAAAATGGTTGCTGGAATTGGGGATGTCCAGTTTAATGAAGAGAAGGACGAGCGGGGACATGATAGCAGGGTTCCAGTATCTCAGGGGCTGCCCCAAAGAAGAGGGAGTCAAGCTCTTCTCCAAAACGCCCGAAGGCAGGACAAGAAGCAACGGATGGAAAGTAACCAAGGAGAGAAGCAACTTAGAACTAAGGAGAAATTTCCTGACAGTGAGGACAATTAACCAGTGGAACTACTTGCCTCCATAAGCTGTGAATGCTTTCCTTTCCAATTCTGGTTTTTTATTTTTTCTGTTTATTCTGTTATTATTATTATTATTATTTATTACATTTATATACCGCCCTTTCCCTGAGGACTCAGGGCGGTTTACAGTTAAAATGTTGCCCCAAATAACGCCTGGATTTGTTCAGGCAGTTCCTGGCAGATGAGACTAAATTGAAGGAGCAACAATGCTAGCAAAGTTAGTCTACTACAGGTAGTCTTCAACTTATGGACAGAAAACCATAATAATAATAATAATAATGATGATGATGATGATGATGGAAGGGACTTTGGAGGTCATCTAGTCCAACCCCTGCTCAGGCAAGTAACCCTATACCATTTCAGACAAAGGGCTCTCCAGTCTCTTCTTAAAAACTTCCAGTGTTGGAGCATTGACAGCTTCTGGTGGCAAGCTGTTCCACTGGTTAATTGTTCTGAATGTCAGGAAGTTTCTCCTTAGCTCCAGGTTGCTTCTCTCCTTGACTAGTTTCCATCCGTTGCTTCTTGTCCTGCCTTCTTCAGGGGCTTTGGAGAACAGCTTGACTCCCTCTTCTTTGGGGCAGCCCCTGAGATACTGAAACGGTGCTATCCTGTCCCCCCTCGTCCTTCTCTTCATTAAACTAGACATCCCCAATTCCAGCAACCGTTCCTTATGTGTTTTAACCTCAACTGTTTATTGTTGTTCTGTGGTTTCTCTTGGCAAGGTGGCTATTAAATGCCTTGCGCCTGGTTTAACAACTGCGGCAGGAACAGTTATAAAATGGGGCAAAAGTCTCCTAACAACTGTATTGCTTAGCAACAACTGCTGTGGTCGTAAGTCGAGGATTGCCTGTACACCTTGTCACAACTCTGCCGCAGCCAAGGCACAAGGGAATTCCTTCAGACGGCTGGGAATTGTTTGCTATAAGCTCCATTCTTAGATTTAAAGACCGGAAACCAGCTGTAAACGAAGCATGACTGAGACACAGCCGGCTTCCTTGTCGCGTTTCCAAAGGGAAACGGATTTATTAAGTCACTCTGACTTCCTGCCAGCTGCTAGGGCTGTGCCACGGCAGGCCAAGGGGAAAAATGTTTGTTTCCTTCTCCCAAAATAAATGGCTCTTGCATCCTCTGCAAAGACGGGGGTGCTGAATGCACACATCCCAATGGAATCAGGACAAGGTGAGTGTGTTATGCAGGTGCACGCTCCGAATTTATGGTGCAGTTGGGAATAAGGCCTTCAGGTGGAACCTCAGGAATAGAATAGGATAGGATAATGAAATACAGAATAGAAGAGAAATATAGAATAGAATAGAATAAAAAATATAGAATAGAATACAAATACAGAACAGAACAGAATAATAAAATACAGAATAGAATAATAAAATACAGAATAGAATAGAAATACAGAATAGAATAAAATAAAATAGAAGCGAACAGTAGAATAGGATAGAAATATAGAATAGAATAGTAAAGTACAATATAGAATAGAATAGAATATTATACAGAATAGAATAGAATGAAATAGAAGCGAAGAGAATAGTAGAATAGAATAGAATAGAATAGAATAGAATAGAATAGAATAGAATAGAATAGAATAGAATAGAATAGAATAGAATAGAAATATAGAATAGAATAGTAAAGTACAATATAGAATAGTAGAATGGAATGGAATAGAATAGAATAGAGTAGTAGAGTAGAATAGAATATAGAATAGAATAGAATAGAATAGAATAGAATAGAATAGAATAGAATAGAATAGAATAGAATATAGAATAGAATAGATTAGTAGAGTAGAATAGAATATAGAATATAGAATAGAGGAATGAAGAATAGAATAGAATAGAATAGAATAGAATAGAATAGAATAGAATAGAATAGAATAGAAATATAGAATGTGATGAGAATAGAATAGAATAGAATTATAGAATAGCATTTGGATAGAAGAATAGAATAGAATAGAATAGAATAGAATAGAATAGAATAGAATAGAATAGAATAATAGAATAGAATAGAATAGAATAACAGAATAGAAATACAGAATAGAATAGAATAGAATAGAATAGAATAACAGAATAGAAATACAGAATAGAATAGAATAGAATAGAATAGAATAGAATAGAATAGAATAGAATAGAAATACAGAATAGAATAGAATAGAATAGAATAGAATAGAATAGAATAGAATAGAATAGAAATATAGAATGTGATGAGAATAGAATAGAATAGAATTATAGAATAGCATTTGGATAGAAGAATAGAATAGAATAGAATAGAATAGAATAGAATAGAATAGAATAGAATAGAATAGAATAGAATAGAATAGAATAACAGAATAGAAATACAGAATAGAATAGAATAGAATAGAATAGAATAGAATAGAATAGAATAGAATAGAATAGAATAGAACAGAATAGAGTTAGAAGGGACCTTGGAGGTCTTCTAGTCCAACCCCTGCTCAAGCATGAAATAGAATAGAATAGAATAGAAATGAAATTATTTATTGGCCGAGTATGATTGGATACCCAAGGAATTTGTCTTCGGTGCTTAAACACTCGGTGTGCATACAAACAAGAAAACTATATAATCATAAGATACCAATCAAAGTTTGCATGCATTACCTTCATGCGGTGCTTCTCAACCTTGGCGACTTGCAGAGGCGTGGACTGGACTTCAACCCCCAGAATTCACCAGGCAGCCCTGGCCAGAGAATTCTGGGACTTGGGAGTCGTAATATACCTGGCCAGCACTCAAATGCGAAGAGCTGGTTTAAGCACAAATAGGAACTGGGTTCATCTCGCCTTCCCGGTGTGCTTTGTCAAGCATATTCCGCTAGCGTGATCCTTTTTTCAAGTTTTAGCAAGTCAACAAACGCTAAGAGCAAATTTGCCCTCAGTCTCTGGGCCTGTGACGACGACAACTCCTTTTTGGACTCTTGTTCCAGAGTTGGCAGCTCCGAGGTGGCTGGCTCCATCTTTGCCACACCTGCCCTCCGTGCAGAAATGCCCTCCCTTCTCCCCCGCCTTCATACTGTTTTATTGCATTGTTGTGACACACAGACAGAGCATTGTATTTATTTGGAGACTGTGGCGTTTCTGCAGGGTTGACCGGAGATTGTTCACACACACACACACACACACACACACACACACACACACACACGGGGTTGGGGGGAGTTTATGATAACTTGGGCTGAGTTCTGCAGAGGGAGGGAGGGAAGAAGGAAGAGAGAGAGAGGAAAAGCAGAGTTAAATGAAAGTAAAATTGAAGGGATTTTATTCTGCTTAAGGTTGATGTTAGTAATATTGATATTAGTAGTGATACTTTGCGATCATCTTTGTTGATGTGCGAGCAGCTTCGTAGGTGCTTGATATTGGGAAATTAGTTCTATAAAAGCAAATGTTTCGTGCTTTAGGTACAGGGGATTGCTTACATGAAAAGAGCACGGTGAGGGGAGAGGGAAATGGAGTTATGGTGGAGCCTGGGTTGTTGTGTACGAGTCGTCATCTAGGAATTATTTTTCTGCACCTTTTGGTTCCTGGTACCGAGACCCGATCTCTTTGTTCTGGAAAGGTATAAAAGGTGGAAGAACTCTTTCCTGGTTGTGGCCTTCATCTCTCTACCAGCCACCAAGAGAGATGTGGCCAGCCAACTCTTATTTTGATCAAAATAAAAGTGGTTTTGCTTGCTGAAACCTCAGGAGTTTCTTTGGCTTTTTAAAAATTCCTGGGTAATGCTGGGGCAATTGTGAGGCTAAGTGGGAAAACTTACAAAATGAAAGTGGAAGGAAAGGAAGGTTGGAGGGGGGGGAGGAGGAGGAACATTGAGAAGAGGAAGGGAGGGGGGGAAGGGAAGAGATGGAAGGGAGGGAGGGAGGGAAGGAAGGGGAAAGGGAAGGAAAGTGAAATGAAAGTGGGAGGGAGGAAGGAAAGGGAGTAGAGGGAGGAGGGAAGGAAGGAAGGAAAGTGAAAGGGAAGGGAAGGGAAGTGAAAGAGGAAGGAAGGAAGTAGAGGGAGGAGGGAAGGAGGGAGGGAGGGAAGTGGAGGGGAGGTAAGAAGGAAGGTGAAAGGGAAGGAAAGTGAAAGTGAAAGTGAGGAAAGAAGGAAGGGGGGGGAAACTCTCCTCCTTGACACCAAACACGTGGGGGGGGCGAGTCCTGGGGCCTGGGGAAGCGTGACCTGGGGTGGGAGAGAAGGAAGTAAGTGGAGGGAGGGAGGGAAGGAAGGAAGGAGAAAGTGAAATAATAATAATAATGTTGGAAGGGACCTTGGAGGTCATCTAGTCCAACCCCCTGCTCAGGCAGGAAACCCTATACCATTTCAGACAAGTGGCTGTCCAGTCTCTTCTTAAAAACTTCAAGTGTTGGAGCATTCACTGCTTCTGGAGGCAGGTGGTTCCTGAATGAAAGTGGAAGGGATGAAGGAAGAGAGGGAGGGAGGGAGGGAAGGAAGTAAGTGGAGAGAGGGAAGGAAGGAAGGAGAAAGTGAAATGAAAGTGGGACAAGGAAAATGGAAGGGAGGGAAAGAAAGGAACGTGAAAAGGAAAGAAGGGAGGGAGGGAGAGAAGGAAGGAAGGGGAGGGAGGGAAGGAAGAGGAGGGAAGGAAGGAAGGAGAAAGTGAAATGAAAGTGGAAGGGACGAAGGAAGATGGAAGGGAGGGAGGGAAGGAAAGAAGGAAGGAGAAAGTGAAATGAAAGTGGGAGGGAGGGAGGGAGGGAAGGAAGAAAGGAAGGAGAAAGTGAAATGAAAGTGGAAGGGACGAAGGAAGATGGAAGGAAGAAAGGAAGGAGAAAGTGAAATGAAAGTGGAAGGGACGAAGGAAGATGGAAGGGAGGGGGGGAGGGAGAGAAGGAAGGAGAAAGTGAAATGAAAGTGGGAGGGACGAAGGAAGATGGAAGGGAGGGAGGGAGGGAGGGAGGGAGAGAAGGAAGGAGAAAGTGAAATGAAAGTGGAAGGGGGGGAGGGAGGGAAGGAAAGAAGGAAGGAGAAAGTGAAATGAAAGTGGAAGGGAGGGAGGGAGGGAAGGAAGAAAGGAAGGAGAAAGTGAAATGAAAGTGGAAGGGACGAAGGAAGATGGAAGGGAGGGAGGGAGGGAGAGAAGGAAGGAGAAAGTGAAATGAAAGTGGAAGGGACGAAGGAAGATGGAAGGGAGGGAGGGAAGGAAAGAAGGAAGGAAGGAGAAAGTGAAATGAAAGTGGAAGGGACGAAGGAAGATGGAAGGGAGGGAGGGAGGGAGGGAGGGAGAGAAGGAAGGAGAAAGTGAAATGAAAGTGGAAGGGGGGGAGGGAGGGAAGGAAAGAAGGAAGGAGAAAGTGAAATGAAAGTGGAAGGGAGGGAGGGAGGGAAGGAAGAAAGGAAGGAGAAAGTGAAATGAAAGTGGAAGGGACGAAGGAAGATGGAAGGGAGGGAGGGAGGGAGAGAAGGAAGGAGAAAGTGAAATGAAAGTGGAAGGGACGAAGGAAGATGGAAGGGAGGGAGGGAAGGAAAGAAGGAAGGAAGGAGAAAGTGAAATGAAAGTGGAAGGGACGAAGGAAGACGGAAGGGAGGGAGGGAAGGAAGGAAAGAAGGAAGGAGAAAGTGAAATGAAAGTGGGAGGGACGAAGGAAGATGGAAGGGAGGGAGGGAGGGAGGGAGGGAGAGAAGGAAGGAGAAAGTGAAATGAAAGTGGAAGGGGGGGAGGGAGGGAAGGAAAGAAGGAAGGAGAAAGTGAAATGAAAGTGGGAGGGAGGGAGGGAGGGAAGGAAGAAAGGAAGGAGAAAGTGAAATGAAAGTGGAAGGGACGAAGGAAGATGGAAGGAAGAAAGGAAGGAGAAAGTGAAATGAAAGTGGAAGGGACGAAGGAAGATGGAAGGGAGGGGGGGAGGGAGAGAAGGAAGGAGAAAGTGAAATGAAAGTGGGAGGGACGAAGGAAGATGGAAGGGAGGGAGGGAGGGAGGGAGGGAGAGAAGGAAGGAGAAAGTGAAATGAAAGTGGAAGGGGGGGAGGGAGGGAAGGAAAGAAGGAAGGAGAAAGTGAAATGAAAGTGGAAGGGAGGGAGGGAGGGAAGGAAGAAAGGAAGGAGAAAGTGAAATGAAAGTGGAAGGGACGAAGGAAGATGGAAGGGAGGGAGGGAGGGAGAGAAGGAAGGAGAAAGTGAAATGAAAGTGGAAGGGACGAAGGAAGACGGAAGGGAGGGAGGGAAGGAAGGAAAGAAGGAAGGAGAAAGTGAAACGAAAGTGAAAGCGAGGAAGGAAGGAACGGGGGGCAGGGGAGGGAGAGCGCGCGCGAGAGAGAATCCCTCCTCCCCGGCCGCTGACACGTGGTGGGGGGGGGCGTGGCCCGCGGGCGCCCTGCTGCAAAAGGCCCGGCTGCCATGCGGGGCGAGGCGCTGGCGGCGGTGCGGCTGGTGCGGCTGGGCCGGGCGTCGCTGGCGGAGTCGCTGCGGGCGCAGGAGGCGGGGGTGGCGGCGCTGCTGCGGGGTCCGGGGTCGGGGGAGCCGGAGCGGCTGGTGCTGTGGGAGCCGCGGGGCCCGCTCTACACGGCCGGGCTGCGCGGGGCGGCGGCGGCGGAGGCGGGGCGGCTGCGGGCGCTGGGCGCGGAGGTGGCGCGCGTGGGGCGCGGCGGGCGGCTGACCTTCCACGGGCCGGGCCAGCTGGTGGCCTACCCGGTGCTGGACCTGCGCCGCCGCCGCCTGGCCCTGCGCGCCTACGTGGCCGCCCTGCAGCGCCTGGCCCGCGACGCCGCCCGCCGCCTCGGCCTGCCCGCCGCCCGCGCCCTCCCGCCGCCCCGCACCGGCGTCTGGCTCGGCGACCGCAAGCTCTGCGCCATCGGTGAGCCCGCCCCGGGGGAAACCACCAGGCCCGTGGTGCCCGGCCTTCCAGTGGGGAGGGGACCACCCTGCCCTTTGGGCTTGGCTTGGCCGCCCTGGGGCTCTGCAACGGGGGATAGGGAGGGGGGGAACCACCAGGCCCGTGGTGCCCGGCCAGCTCAGGCTGCAGGCTGTGAATGGAGGGCGGACTACCGTGCCTGTGGTCCTTGGACTCCAGAATGGGTGATAGGAGGGGACTGCCAGGCCCATGGTGCCCGGCCAGGCCCGTGGTGCCCGGCCTTCCAGTGGGGTGGGGACCGCCCTGCCCTTTGGGCTTGGCTTGGCCGCCCTGGGGCTCTGCAACGGGGGATGGGGGGGAACCACCAGGCCCGTGGTGCCCGGCCTTCCAGTGGGGAGGGGACCACCCTGCCCTTTGGGCTTGGCCTGGCCGCCCTGGGGCTCTGCAACGGGGGATAGGGAGGGGGACTGCCAGGCCCATGGTGCCCGGCCAGCTCACTCTGCAGGGTCCAAACAACAGATGGGGACTACGGTGCCTGTGGTCCTTGGACTCCAGAATGGGTGATAGGAGGGGACTGCCAGGCCCATGGTGCCCGGCCAGCTCAGGCTGCAGGCTGTGAATGGAGGGCGGACTACTGTGCCTGTTGTTCTTGGCCGCCCTGGGGCTCCGGAATGGGGGATAGGGGACCGCCAGGCCCATGGTGCCCGCCCTTCGAATGGGGAGGGGACCACCCTGCCCTTTGAGCTTGGCTTGGCTACCCTGGGGCTCTGGAATGGGTGATAGGGGAACTGCCAGGCCCATGGTGCCCAGCCATCTCAGTCTGCAGCGTGCGAATGGAGGGCGGACTACCGTGCCCTTGGTACTTGGCGACCTTGGGGCTCTGGAATGGGTGATAAGGAACTGCCAAGCCCATGGTGCTGGGCCAGCTCAGTCTGTAGGGTGCAAACAGAGAGGGGGACTACGGTGCCTGTGGTCCTTGGGCTCCAGAATGGGTGATAGGAGGGGACTGCCAGGCCCATGGTGCCCTGCCAGCTCAGGCTGCGAACGGAGGGGGACTGCCGTGCCCGTGGACCCGGCCATCTTGGGGCTCCAGAACGGGTGATAGAAAGGGACTTCCAGACCCATGGTGCCTGCCCTTTGAATGGGGAGGGGACCACCCTGCCTGTGGAGCTTGGCTACCCTGGGGCTCTGGAATGGGTAATAGGGGAACTGCCAGGCCTGTCGTGCTGGGCCAGCTCAGGCTGTAGGCTGCGAACGGACAGGGGGACTACCGTGCCCATGGTTCTTGGCCTCCTTGGGGCTCCAGAATGGGTGATAGTAGGACTGCCAGGCCCAGGGTGTCCAACTAGCTCAGTCTGCAGCTGGAGAGGAGACTATGAGGCCCATGGATCTTGGCCACACTGAGGCTCCAGAATGGGTGATAGGAGGAGGACTGCCAGGCCCATGATGCCCAGCCAGCTCAGTCTGCAGGGTGCAACACTGCCCTTCGACCTCCGCCTTGCTGGGTTTCTCCAGTGCTGGGAGAGAAGGGACTGCTATGCCCATGGAGAGTGGACTACCCTACCCATGCTTCCCTCCCTTTCATCCTGCAGACCCCTTCCCACGACTCCAGAGGAGGGCACAGAAGGGAAAGGCGAATTTGGGACAGCCTTATGGGGCCGATTGAAGTCATTCCCCACCCCTCCCCCAAATGAGACAAATTGTGATTTGCCAACAACATCCTTGATTTACAGACACAACTCAGCCCAACATTTCCTTTGCTAAGCAAGACCGTTGTTCAGTGAGTTTGGCTCCGTTTTACGACTTTCCTTTTGCCACGGTTGTTAAGTGAATCGCTGCAGTGCTTAAGTCGGTTGTTAAGTGAAACCGGCTTCAAACTTTGCTTGACGGAAAGTCGCAAAAGGGAATCGCATAAACCCGGGACTTTGCAACCGTCATAAGTACGAGTCAGTTGCCAAGTGTCTGAATTTTGATCACCTGACTCTGGGGACGGTCGTAAGTGTGAAAAACGGTCCTAAGTCGCTTTTTTTTCCTTTTTTTTAAAATATATTTTATTGATTTTTTAACAAAGCATAAATCACTCAATAATTGGTAAACTGTGTTGTCTGAGTTACAGTTGTAGAACAATCTTTTAACAATTAGTTTCTATAATCTGTAGTCCATATGTTAATTTTAGTTGATTTCCTCTTTCCCCAAAATATCCCTTTGTGCAAACATTGAGTTAATGCAGTTCTTATTGTTTTGATAAATAACAATTGAGTATATAGTTTTTCCAATATTCCGAAAGAATAATAATCGTATTAGTATAATGTTTCTTTTCTTACTAGTCACTTTCGTTGACTTATCATAAATCCCGTTACAATACTTATTTTAGTTTATTCCTCCCACCAAATTCTAAATATTCTTACTAGGGAAAATTTTCTCAACGATTAATTACATTTACATTGGCAGATTTAATTCTATTTTTCCACATAAGCCATCTCACGCTTTTATATTTCTTAAGAAATAAATAAAAGAATAAAAAGAGAGAAGAAGAAAAAATGAAAAAAAAGAAGAAAAAAAAGCAAGAGCAACAAAACACAAGAAATAACATACTACTTAAAATATATATCCCTCCTAGGTTAATATATTTACTTATTTCCTCAATTTCTTATTCCTTTTAACCATAGCCGAGAATATATTTAATCTTTAAACATTCCATTCAATAGATCTAATCACCTAGTCCCTTGACACTGATTCAAAACATTTTTTTTATACTTTTCTTAAATTCAGTCACGTTTAAGTACCTAAAACATTGGCTTTATTTAAGTCATTTCAGCTTTTTTTTTTACAAAAAAGAAAGAAGCATACTATATTATTTGGAGAATGCATCCCTCTTAAAAGTGGTCTATTCCAAAATTCTTTTACTTATTTAAGCAGTGGTGTGTTTTTTCCCCCCCAATGACGTAACTTTGAATGGTCATTAAACGAGCTGTTGTGAGTCGAGGATTATTAATATGATGTGAATATTAATTAGAATATTAAATGTAATATGGCGTCTGCTCTGCTTGCCTCCAGGCGTGCATTGCGGGAGACACATCACCTCGCACGGGCTGGCCCTGAACTGCTGCACTGACTTAACCTGGTTTGACCACATCGTCCCGTGTGGCCTGGAGGGGCTGGGGGTCACCTCTCTCAGCCAGGAACTCCGGAGACACGTCTCGGTGGAAGAGGCCACGCAACCTTTCCTGGAAGTCTTCCAGGAAGTCTTTCATTGTAGTTTAAGCGAAGAACCTGGTTTAGAGGAATGATGGACTGAGATGCCAGTGGCAGCGCGAGATCCTGGCTTGTCTGTTCTGAAATGATTAAACTCTGGACTTTTCCGGCGAGCGGGTTTTCTTCCTGGCGAGCGCAACGCAAGGTCTTCCGATACAGGTAGTCCTCAACTTAGGACCGCAATGTAGCCCCAAATCTCTGCTGCTAAGTGAGGAATTTGTTAAGTGGGTTTTACCCCGCCTTACGACTCTTCTCGCGACTTTTCTTTGTTGAGTGAATCACTTTCTTTTGGAACAGAGTTGTTAAGTGAAACTGGCTTTGCTTGCAAAAGGGAATCACATGGCCCGGCCTCGTCATAAATGTGAGTCAGTTGTCACCCAGCTAGGTTTCATAGCTAAGGTGGGACTAGAACTCACCGTCTCCTGGTGATTGGCCCAAAGTCACCCACCCAGCTTTCATGCCTAAGGCGGGACTAGAACTCACCGTCTCCTGGTGATTGGCCCAAAGTCACCCAGCCAGCTTTCATGCCTAAGGCGGGACTAGAACTCACCGTCTCCTAGTGATTGGCCCAAAGTCGTCCAGCTGGCTTTCATGCCTAAGGCGGGACTAGAACTCACCGTCTCCTGGTGATTGGCCCCAAATTGGCTTTCATGCCTAAGGCAGGACTAGAACTCACCATCTCCTAGTGATTGGCCCAAAGTAACCCAGCCGGCTTTCATGCCTAAGGCAGGACTAGAACTCACCGTCTCCTAGTGATTGGCCCAAAGTAACCCAGCCGGCTTTCATGCCTAAGGCGGGACTAGAACTCACCGTCTCCTAGTGATTGGCCCAAAGTCGTCCAGCTGGCTTTCATGCGTAAGGCAGGACTAGAACTCACCGTCTCCTAGTGATTGGCCCAAAGTAACCCAGCCGGCTTTCATGCCTAAGGTGGGACTAGAACTCACCGTCTCCTGGTGATTGGCCCAAAGTCACCCAGCCGGCTTTCATGCCTGAGGCGGGACTAGAACTCACCGTCTTCTAGTTCTTAAGCCAGCACCTTAACCACTAGACCAAACTGCCTCTCAATCACACGCTCTGGCTTTGTCTAAATCAAACCTCACGAATGTGCCCAATCTGGACACAAGACAGCTGAAGGAAAGGAGACCTAGTCATTGATATATAGAGATTTAGTTTAAATAAAACATCAGCAAATAGAGGGAGAGAGAGAGAGAAGAAATGGACAATACAATACTGGCAGTCCTCAACTTACGGCAGTTTGCTTAGTGACCGTTGAAACTTACAACGGCATTGAAAAAATGTGACTTATGACCATTCTCAGTTAATGATTTTTGCACACACCCTCGGGTCACGTGATCGAAATTCAGACCCACTTGGCAAGTGACTCATATTTACGACGGTCGCAGTGTCCCGGAGGTGTTTATGTCACGCGATCCCCTTTTGCGACCTTCTGACCAGCAAAGTCAAGGGGGGGTGTAACCTGTTTCTTTTAATGACCGGGTGGCTAATTTATCAGCTGCAGTGATTCGCTTAACAACGGCAGCCGAAAAGGTCGTAAAACGGGGCAGAACTAACCGAAGACACGTCTCCCTTAAGGACAGAAATTTGGGGCTGAATTGTGATCGTAAAGCGAGGACTACCGGGTGCAGGAGATAATGTTTCACACAGGCCAGATTCTTCACTTTTGCTGGGCGAAAATGAAGTGAAACCAGTTCAAATTCTGTCTCGACAGGAACGGAACAAATTCTGCCCAGCTTCGATTTAGGACTTTGGAAGAAGCCTGCCCCTCCGCTGAGTCATCTTTCGAACTCGGCACTTCCCCGTCACATTTTTGACCTGAATTTCCCTCCAGGAGGAGAGGCTGCCAGGTTGAAGCATGTCCTCGGCGTAACAACGGTTCATTTAGGGACCAAAGTTACAACGGCACTGGGGAAAAACGGTCACGTGATTAAAAACATAAGTTTGGCACGTTGACAATAGTGCATTTCTAATATAGTGGTTTTGGAAGTATTTTATTTTTTTCCATACCATAAAAATAAAATAAAATGCAAGATCTATTTGAAGATTCCAGGCTGGCTGGCTCTCAGCAACGGAAGCATTTGTACATCCAAATCTAGTCAGTTTCGATAAAATACAGACATACAAAGATATTCTAAAAAACGTAAGTTTGGCAACTGACTTATATTTATGACGATCGCAGCGTCCCGGGTTCGCCTGATCTTCTTTTGCGACCTTCCGACAAGCAAAGGCAATGGAGACGCCCGATTCATTTAATGACCGTGTGCGGTGATTCATTTAATAGTAGCAAGGTTGTAAAAAGGGACGAGACGCATGTAACTGTCTCGTTTAGCAACAAATTGGGCTGGTTACAGCATCATTGGATGTCATGAGAAGCACATGCGGTCCTTGCTTAACAACGGAGGTAGGGAGCTAAAACTGCTTGGCAAAGGATCGGAGATGGACGGAAGGGTGGTTTCGGGTAGTCCTCGACTTTACGACCACAATGCAGCCCAAAATGTCCCATTCCTAAGCAAGATGGCCGAGTGGGTTTTATTCCTGTTTTACGACCATTTTGCCACCATTGTTAAGTGAATCACTGCGGTTAAGTAAGCCACACGGTGGTTAAGTGAAGCAGGCTTGCCCCATTGACTTTGCTTGCCAGGTGGTTTGCAGAAGGGGATCACGTGACACACACCCCTACACCCGGGATGTTGCAACCGTCATAAGTACATGCCAGTTGCTAAGCCTTCCGAATTTTGATCATGTGACCGTGGGGAATGCTGTCATGGTTGTAAGTGTGAAAAACAGTCCCAAGCCACAGTGCAGTTGTAACTGGTCATTAAACAAATCTAAGCCGATGGTACTGAGTTGAGGACAAATCCACAATAGTCACTTTGCTTCTTTTCACCAGTTTGAGGGGGGGATTGTTTTGCTTGGTAAATAATAATAATAATAATAACAACTACATTTTAAGGAGATACCTGGTTGATACCTAGGATGCTGGCAGCAACCCGTGTCAACCATCAGCGCCAGTCAATTTGAGTGTTCAGTTGACTGAGTTTCATGTTTTATGGATAAAAGTTTTATATAATAATAATATGTTGGAAGGGAACTTGGAGGTCATCTAGTCCAACCCCCTGGTCAGGCAGGAAACCCTATACCATTTCAGACAAAGGGCTGTCCAGTCTCTTCTTAAAAACCTACTTCTGCACATAAAACATATTCAATCCGTTACTTATTAACCAAAGAGCTGCCTTTTTGGGACTTTTTTTTTTGCTGCTTGGAACTCATTAAAATACAGTTTTTTGAGTTCCAAGACGCACATTTGACTTAAAATCACGAGTCGCTTTCCCCCACTGTTCCTGCCATCCCTCAATTAATTACCAAGGTTGGTTAGTTCTAAACCTGGATCTGTTGGCGACAGAGAAGCAAGTGGCCTCAACTCAGCCTTATGGATTAACTGTGGTTCAATGCCGCAGCTTGCAAAGGGCAGAAAAGTTACGAAGTGCAATTTTATTTGCAATTAAATGCGTAGGGCTGCTCAACTCACAGGTTGAAAACAACGTGGCAGCCTCAGTATAATTATTTATTATTAAATATTTATCCATTTGGCATAACACATTCTATTTATTAAAGATTTACCCATTTGACATAAATGCGTGGTTTAAACATCCATTTGACATAAAGCAATTTATTTCAGCCACTGTATTCATCCTCTCCATCAATGTGCTGGCGAGGGGGCAAGCGGGCTGAGGCTGATGGGAGTTGTAGTCCAGCCATTTTTTGCGTTCCCAGGGGAATGGGTCGGAGAACTTAAGAGGCATTCTCCCTTGCTGCCTAGTATTGACTCCCCCCCCCCCCGCTCCCAGCAACTACAATGACCATGCTTCCCACCTGGGCCTGCCAAGACAGCATCGTTAGATGGTGGACCGCTGTCTTGTCTGTCTTCACCATCAGCCCCATGCGGAGGGGCTGGATAGTCTTCAGCTCCCCTCCTGCGGTGTGGGCTGGGGAGGATGGACCTTGCAGTCCCAACGCTTTGTTTTTTTGAAAAAGTGTCGCAGGAAAGCCTCAAAACTCTTGGTGACCCCAAAGGCCGGAGGAGTGGATTGGGGGGGGCGAGAATGTGCCCAACCAATTTTTTTGGGGGGGGTAGAGTTGCAATTCCCAGCTTTAAGCCCCCTTTTGGCTCCCAAAGCGCCCCCTGCCGACCTATTTTATTTATTACACCAACACACATAAGTTACAGTTGCAAGAAAAAGTATGTGAACCCTTTGGGATTACGTGGAGTTTTGCATGAATTGGCCATAAAATGCGCTCTAAACATCATGTAAGTCACAACAATAGAAAAACACTGCTTAAAATAATACTACACAAACATTAGCTGTTGTCTTGTTTTAATTGAACATAAGATGGAAACATTCACAGTGCAGGGTGGAAAAAGTATCTGAACCCCTAGCCCAGGGGTCAGCAACCCGAAACAGCAAAAGAGCCACTCGGAACCGGTTCCGTCATACACACAAAAAAATGGGAGCCGCAAAATGTGCGCGCGCATGTGGGCACACACGTGCATGCGCAGAACAAGCAAAAAATACACCACCCCTACGCCCACACCGCATCCTGAGCTGCACGCACCTGTCGCTGCCCAGTGCCGCCAGCTTACGCGGGGGGGAGGGACGGACTCGCAGGTGACTGGCACTGGGTTGCGGCGGCACCTTCAGCCCGGGTACCGCCTGAGCCACCCGAGCGCCCTCCCCCTCTCCCGGGACCTCCAAACCTCTGTGTTTGATGAATGCAGCAGCTCTTCAAACGTGGAGGCGGAGGTTTGGGGAGCTGCGCAGCTCTCCAAACCGCCGCCACCCCGTTTGCAGAGCTGCTGCATTCCTCCGCGTTTGAAAGAAACACGGACGAACGCAGCAGCTGTACAAAGAGGACGGTAGCAGTTTTGAGAGTGCGTACGCACCTCTCCAAACCGCCGCCGTCCCGTTTGCACAGCTGCCGCATTCGTTCATGTTTGACGAGCACGGCAGACCTCCGAGCGGGACGGAGAGGTGCGCGCGCACCTCTCGGAATGGGCGGTGCCACTCTCCATTTGGAGAGGTGCGCGTGCACCACTGCCCGTTCGAAGAGGTGCGCGCGCACCGGGCGACTGGGAGCCGCAGGAGACGGCTCAAAGAGCCGCATGCGGCTCCGGAGCCGCGGGTTGCCGACCTGTGGCCTAGCCTAATGACTTCTCCAAGAGCTAATTGGAGCCAGGAGTGAGCCAACCTTGACTCCAACCAGTGTGATGATATTGGATGTGTTGCTGACAGCTGTCCTGCCCTTTAAAAACACACACCTGTTTTGGGTTTACTGGTCTCAAGAAGCACTGTCTGATGTGAACCACGCCTCGCAGAAAAGAGCTCTCAGAAGACCTACGATCAAGAATTGTTGACTTGCATGAAGCTGGAAAGGGTTACAAAAGTATCTCCAAAAGCCTTGATGTTCATGTGTCCACGGTAAGACAGACTGTCTACAAATGGAGAAAGTTTAGCGCTGTTGCTACTCTCCCTAGGCGTGGTCGTCCTGTAAAAAAGACTGCAAGAGCACAGCACATAATGCTTAATGAGGTCAAGAAGAATCCTAGAGTGTCAGCTAAAGCCCTACAGAATCTCTGGCACATGCTAACATTTTTGTTGACACATCTACAATAAGGAAAACATTAAACAAGAATGGAGTACATGGGAGGACACCACGGAGGAAGCCATTGCTGTTCAAAAAAAAAAAAATATTGCAGCACGTTTGAAGTTTTCAAAAGAGCACCTGGATGTTCCACAGCACTACTGGCAAAATATACTGTGGACAGATGAAACCAAAATTGAGTTGTTGGGGAAAAACACACAACACTATGTGTGGAGACAAAAAGGCACAGCACACCAACATCAAAACCTCATCCCCACTGTAAAACATGGCAGAGGGAGCATCATGGTTTGGGGCTGCTTTGCTGCCTCAGGGCCTGGATGGATTGTTGTCATTGATGGGAAAATGAATTCCAGAATTTATCAGGACATTTTGCAGGAAAACGTACGACCATCTGTCCGCCAACTGAAGCTCCGCAGAGGATGGGTGATGCAACAGGACAATGACCCAAAGCATACAAGTAATTCAACAAAACAATGGCTTCAACAGAACAGAATACGCCTTCTGGAGTGGCCCAGTCAGAGTCCTGACCTCAACCCGACTGAAATGCTGTGGCATGACCTTAAGAGAGCGATTCACACCAGACATCCCAAGAATATTGCTACACTGAAAGAGTTTTGTGCAGAGGAGTGGTCCAAAATTACTCCAGATCGTTGTGCAGCTCTGATCTGCAACTACAGGAAACGTTTGGTTGAGGTTATTGCTGCCAAAGGAGGGTCAACCAGTTATTAAGTCCAAAGGTTCACATACTTTTTCCACCCTGCACTGTGAATGTTTCCATCTTATCTTCAATTAAAACACGACAACAGCTAACGTTTGCGCAGTATTATTTTAAGCAGACTGTGTTTTTCTATTGTTGTGACTTACATGACGTTTAGAGCGCATTTTATGGCCAATTCATGCAAAACTCCACGTAATCCCAAAGGGTTCACATACTTTTTCTTGCAACTGCAGCTGGGAGCGGCTCACAATATGAAAAGATAAAAACACGAGTTAAGTAAAAGACTGCAAAAGTACAAAACACAATTCACAGCCCTAGCTGAAAGGTGGGGGTGGGACGGGGGACGGGTGGTCCTCGGCTTTACGACCACAATCGAGCCCCAAGTTCTCAATGCTATAAGCGAGACCGTTGTTAAGTGAGTTTTGCCCCACCTTGCTTGCTATGGTTGTTAAGCGGATCACGGCAGACGTTAACACGGTCGCTAAGCGAATCTGGCTTTGCCATTTTGCTGGCCGGAAGGGCGTAAGAGGGGATCAGGTGTGACACCCCCCCTCCCCTCCCCCGGGACGCTGCGGCTGTCATAAGTACGAGTCGGTTGCCCAGAATCTGAATTTTTGATCACATGACCCTGGGGAACGCTGCAAGAACGGTCGTAAGTGTGAAAAAACCGGTCACAAGTCCCTTATCTCGGCCGTCGAATGGAGGCTAAATAAACGTAAGTCGAGGACTGTAGAATAAGGGGAAGGGAAGGGGGGATCCAGTGTTTTTTTTGTAAAAGAAAAAGGTGCCAGAACTCACACATGTCATACAACCCGCCTTGCCTACCCTACAAGGTTCCATCCCAAAAAGGTGCCGGAACTCCGTTCTAAGCGTTCTATGAGAATAAAAAAGCCCTGGGGGGAATATATATATATATAAAGTATTTGTCAAGGCTTTGTGAAAGCACCTTGCTAATTAACTCTTTCATTCCTGCTTTGGCCTGTCTCAAGGCTTATCCACAGGATATAGTCAACTATGACAGCTCATTATTTGTGCAAATTATTCAAATTGCTAATAAAGAATTTTTTTGGGGGGGGAGGCTGAGATGGCCATTTCGAACTCTTTATGTTCTCATCAGTCAGTCATTCGAATCTCAGATAAAGGGTATGACTGACTGATGAGAACATAAAGAGTTCGAAATGGCCATCTCAGCCTCCCAAAAAATTCTTTATTAGCAATTTGAATAATTTGCATACACACACACACACACACACACACACACACACACACACACACACGCAACTTGAAGCCCCTCCTCCAAGCCTCCTGGGGGGAATCTATGAGGAATCTATACACACACACACACACACACACACACACACACACACGCGCGCGCGCGCGCGCGCGCAACTTGAAGCCCCTCCTCCAGAGCCAGGTCTTTTGAGCCACCTGGCCTACCTTGCAGGGCGGGCGTGCGGGACCCTCTGGGACGGCCCGGCCGGCTGACAGATCTGCAACCTGCGCCCGCAGCTCGTGCTCGTGGCGCCCGCGGACTCCGTCCTCCCCCCCCGCCCCCAGTCCCTGAAGCCCGCCAGGCAGGAGTTCCACCGGCGAAGCTGGCCCGGGACGCCCGATCCGCCGGCGGAGGAAGGGCTGGCGGAGACCTCGCCTCCCCAGCTCCGAGGCGGCGCCCGCGGACGGGGCTGGGCCAGCCGGGCGGCGAGCCGTCGCATCTGGCGGGCGCCGCTGGGCAGAGGTGAGTGCGAATCCGGGGCGGGCTGGAGGGAGCTTGGGTGAGTAGAGCGGAGCCGGGGCGGCGCCTCTGGGCACGTGCAGAGCGCCCCTGGCTGGCTTCGCCTGGCTGGGCCGGGGTCTGCAGGGAGAGAGCGGGTGGGCGGCAGCCAAAGCGGCTTGCCCGCGCAGGCTCGGCGGAGGGTCAGGTGGAAGCCGAGTTTGCGGGTCCGCCTGCAGGTCGTGGGAACGCAGCCCTTGGCTTAGCTAGAAGAAGGGTTTCCCGACCCGGGCAGCTTTCAGACGGGTGGACTCCCATCTCCCAGGGCTGGGGAGGCGCGCGGGGGGGGTGTTCTGAGGACCGAAGTGCCCCTGCCTTGAAGTTGCCAAAGAACGGGAACTCCCAGCCTTCGAAGGTCGTGTGAACCAGAACTGAACCCAGGGTAGGGTCTCTTTGCGAGACAGATCCAGTGGGGGCGGAGGGAGCCAGGTGGAGGGTTAAAAAGCACGGGGGGGGGTGGTGGCGGGGGGGGGGAACCAGACAGGTGCTTACAATCAGGAGTGGACTGAGGCCAGTGGATTTCCAGCTCAGAGCCAGCAAGGTGTGTGTGAGAAAGACGCAACCAGCTGAGGCTGCATCAGAAACTGGTGTGAAGATGGAGATTTGGGGGACTCACACCAAAATCTCTCCCCCCCCTCTCTCTCATCTATCCATCCATCCATATCTATATCTATCTATTGATCTCTCTCTCTCTCCTCTCTCTCTTTCCTATCTATCCATCCATCCATCCATCCATCCATCCATCCATCTATCTATCTATCTATCTATCTATCTATCTATCTATCTATTGATTTCCCTCCCTCCCTCTCTTTCTCTCTTTCTTATCTATCCATCCATCCATCCATCCATATCCATATCTATATCTATATCTATCTATTGATCTCTCTCTCTCTCCCTCCCTCTCTCTTTTTCTCTTTTTTTATCTATCTATCTATCCATCCATCCATCCATCCATCCATCCATCCATCCATCCCACTTTTTCCCCCATGCAGAAATTGTGCAGCCTTTACAATGTATTTTATTTTACGTTATATTTTATTGTATTTTTACTGTTTTCTTTCATCTCGTTTTATTTTGTTCGGCTTTGCTTTTTGTTTCACGTCGATTTATTTTTTATTTTACTTTATTTGTTCATCGCACAGTCAGCCAGATGTTCAGAGTGGATTTGGCCTTTCTGTCCCGCCTGTCGTGTCCTTCTCAAAGGGCCCGGAATAGGCAGGTGTGGATGTCGCTGATAGCGTCGCAGGATGGAAGCTGTTTTCTTTCATTTTCCTTCATTTTCTTTTCTTTTCTTTCACTTACTTTTTTCTTTTCATCTTATCTGTATCGAATTTGATCCTACTTTTATTTATATTTATATTTTGCCTTGTTTTATTTATGTGGCTATTCAGAGCGGTTTTGGACAGCTAATAAACACCCCTGCAATGGATTCTGCTTCTGGGTTCGATAGGAAATTGAAAACTTGCAAAGGGCCCAATCGCTCTGATTTTTAGGAAATATTCTGCCCCTTCCTTTGGCATCAGCCTCTTTGCAGGGACCCCTTTCCGGCTCTCTTTGGCTGTTGGTGCGTTCAGAGGCACTTCGAGGTTGTATTTACACACCCGTCCTGGAATGAGTGGAAATTGTAAACAGTGAGGTCAGCCAGCCAGGAAAAACCAGGAAACAGAAGCGGTAATAATTTCTTTATGAACAGGGGCCATTCACAGAACAGATGGGCGTGAAAAGAGGGAGATTGTGAGAGCGCTGAACGGATGCACACATGCGGTGGAGTTTTTAAAAAATTTAAATAGCACGCAGACAAGCCAGCTTTCGTCCTTGTTGACATCACTGGAGGAAAAAAAACGGAAGTCTCTTGGATTTGTACAGTAATGTTTCTCAATCCTGCCTATTTTAAGCTGGGTGGACTTCAGCTCCCAGAATTCCCCAGCCAGGTATGGTGGCTGGGGAATTCTGGGAGTTGAAGTCCACCTGTCTTTTAAAACATCCTAGCTGGAGAATTCTAGGAATTGTAGACTACCCATTTTGAAGCATGCTGGCTGGGGATTTCTGGGAATTGTAGTCCACCCATCTTAAAGCAGGCTGTCTGTGGAATTCTGGGACTTGAAGTCCATCTGTCTTAAAGCATGCTGGCTGGGGAATTCTGGGAACTGAAGTCCTCTCTTAAAGCATGCTGGCTGGGGAATGATGGGAATTAAAGTCCCATAAGACTCTAGAAAGAGTGCAGAGAAGAGCAACAAAGATGATTGGGGGACTGGAGGCTAAAACATAGAGAACGGTTGCTGGAATTGGGTATGTGTAGTTTAATGAAGAGAAGGGTGAGGGGTGACATGATAGCAGCCTTCCAGTATCTCAGGGGCTGCCCCAAAGAAGAGGGAGTCAAGCTATTCTCCAAAGCGCCCGAAGGCAGGACAAGAAGCAACGGATGGAAACTCATCAAGGAGAGAAGCAACCTAGAACTAAGGAGAAACTTCCTAACAGGGAGGACAATTAACCAGTGAAACAGCTTTGCCTCCAGAAGTGGTGAATGCTCCAACACTGGAAGTTTTTAAGAAGAGACTGGACAGCCATTTGTCTGAAATGGTATAGGGTTTCCTGCCTGAGCAGGGGGTTGGACTAGATGACCTCCAAGGTCCCTTCCAACTTCTTCTTCTTCTTCTTCTTCTTCTTCTTCTTCTTCTTCTTCTTCTTCTTCTTCTTCTTCTTCTTCTTCTTCTTCTTCTTCTTCTTCTTCTTCTTCTTCTTCATCATCATCATCATCATTATTATTATTATTATTATTATTATTATTATCTGTCTTAAAGCAGAATGCCTGGAGGATTGTGGGACCAGCAGTAAAGTAGCCAAAGTTGAGAAAGACTGTTAAAGAGAGATGGCTATAAAATTAATCTCTTGGGACACACGAGGGAGAAATTGCACCTTTTAAGTCAGAGGTTGTTTTTCAAAAAGTTACGCAACTTGGAGTGTCTCAAGTTCACCTGACCAGTCACAAGTTGTACAACCTGTGGGCGAACCTCCTGTCTTCGAGTTGTATTAAAAACACAGGGCAATATATCTTAGATTAAGGCTGAAATTCCCCTCCCGTTTCCCAGGTTTTTTTTTTTTTAAAAAATATTGTCAGTTTACGAGGGCTGCACCAACTACAAACGCATTTCTTAAAACGGGATTTTTCTTTGATCGATGCTCTACGTCGAGGCTCATATTTTATTTATTTATTTATTATTGGGACTTATATGCCGCCCTATCTCCCGAAGGACTCAGGGCGGCTAACAACAATAAAACACAATAATACAAATGTTTTAAAAAAAGATTAAACTAACAAGCCCCAGTGATAAAATATTAAAAACATTTTCTTTTTGAAAACCCCTATCATCAGGTTTGGTGGGTGGGTGGGTTCCTACCCAGGTCGTCCTTGACATACGACCACTTCCGTTGCTAAGCAGTGCAGTTGCTAAGTGACCTCTGACCCATTTTACGGCCTTTCTTGCTACGGCTGTTAATCGAATGGCTGCCGTTGTTAAGTGAGTCACACGGTCCTTAAGTGAATCCGGCTTCCCCCCCCATTGATTTTACTTGTCGGAAGGTTGCAAGAGGGGATCACGTGACCCCTGGGGCAGTGCGACCGTCGTAAATGTGAGTCAGTTGCCAAGCGTCCGAATTTTGATCACGTGACCGGGGGGAAAAAAAATGCTGCGATGGTCGTAAGTGTGAAAAATGATCATGAGTCACTTTTCCAGTGCTGTTGGAGCTCCGAATGGCCACTAAACGGGCGGTCGTAAATTGAGGACTCCCTAGATTTCAGTCCCAGCTTTTCTCCGGGATCTTGGGGCGATTTGTGTGGCAATCTGCCTTCGTGTTGTTCCTGGAACAACGACCCTGCCAGGTGGGCTGTCACTTGGATTGTTTGCAAGGTGGATCTCCCCACGCTAGGCCAACATCTCGACCACCAGCCAGGGGGGCACCAATGTCCTCTGCAAAAGAGGGGCTTTTTAATTCCCCCCCAGGTGCCAGGAAGGGTTCTGGGCCCGAGAAAGGCACATCCGGCCGTTCCTTCTGGACCCTCCACGGCTCCTTTGGCCTCTGGACTCACTGACCTCTCCAACTCTGGAGAACCTCATTAGAGGGAGAGGGATTCTCTCTCTCTCTCTCTCTCTCTCTCTCTCTCTCTCTCTCTCTCTCTCTCTCTCTCTCTCTCTCTCTCTCTCTTCTTCTCTGCTTTCTCTTTCTATCTCTCTCTCTTTCTCTCCTTTCTCTCTCTTTAACTGTCTCTGTGTCTCTCTCTTTTTCTCTGCTTCTCTCACTTTCACTGCCTCTGTGTCTCTCTTTCTCTCTCTCTCTTTTTCTCTGCTTTTTCTTTCACTGTCTCTGTGTCTCTGTGTCTCTTTCTCTTTGTCTCTCTCTGCCTCTGTCTCTCTCTGTCTGTCTCTCTTTCTCTTTCTCTCTTTCTCTCTGCTTTCTCTCTCACTCTCTCTCTCTCGCTTTCTCAGTCTGTCTCTCAGATTCTCTCTCTCTCTCTCTGTCTCTCTCTTGCTTTTCTCTCTCTCTCTCTCTCTCTCTCTCTCTCTCTCACACACACACACACACACAGATAGAAACACATGTCACAGACATACACAATCAAACAACCCCCTGGGCTGTGTGTTTTGCTTTCTAGCCAGTCTCAAGATTTGTTCAGTTCATGGTGATTCCAGGTGAGAGAATTAGGAAGCAGGTAATAAATAAATAAATAAATAAACCTTTATTGTCAAAGGACAACATGTGTACATTGAGATTAACTGAGCCTCCCCCCCCCCCCCGTGCTCTCTCCCCCCAACACACAGTGACAACAAACCCTCCATCCCACCACACCATGTGAACCAACTACACCACACACCGGCCTCCCAAGTCAATTCTGCATAAGATTATGTCCCATTTAAAAGCCTAACAGCCCACGGATAAAAGCTATTTTTCAGCCTGTTGGTACGGCTGGCTATATTCCTATATCTAATAGAAGCTTTCCTCCTCCTCCTCCTCCTCTTCTTCCTCCTCCTCCTCCTCCTCCTCCTCCTCCTCCTCCTCCATCATTTATACAACCCAAAGGCTGGAAGGGACCTTGGAGGTCTTCTAGTCCAACCCCCTGCTCAGGCAGGAGACCATTTCAGACAAACGGTTGTCCAATCTCTTCTTCAAAACCTCCAGTGTTGGAGCATCCACAACTTCTGGTGGCCAGCTGTTCCCCTGGCTAATTGTTCTGACTGTCAGGCAAATTCTCCTTAATTCCAGGTCGCTTCTCTCCTTTTTTTTTTTTTAGAAATTTTTATTACGGTAAATGTACATTTAAAAACAAAAGTGGACATGATTCAACTTCCCTAGCTACAACATTACTATTAGTATTACCTTATCTTACAGAAAGAAATAACAAAAACTTAAAAGAGCCTTGGTGGAGCAGTGGGCTAATGCCTCCTTAAGTAACACCAGCTGCCTGCAACTAGTGCAGGTTCGAGTCCCACCAGGCTCAAGGTTGACTCAGCCTTCCATCCTTCCCAGGTAGGTAAAATGAGGACCCAGATTGTTGGGGGCAATTAAGCTGACTTTGTAATAATGCCGCTTGGGGTGTGTGTGTGAAAGCCCTAACAAGCAGGCATATACATAGAATGAAGGCTACTGCTAAGCTTGTAAGCCGCCCTGAGTCTTCGGAGAAGGGCGGGATATAAATGGAATTAAAATAAAAATACATTCTATGCCAGGACAGGGTATAACAAACTATACATATAACATCTGTAAATTTTTTTAGTAAACTGTCTTTCAGTCGTCGGTGTTATATTTACATATCTTTCAGTTGTGTCCTGATATAGGTGCTCATAAGAAATCCTTACATTATCAACTAATCAAACAATAGCCATCTCAGCGATCCTCCTTATCTCTAACCCATCGTACAAATTTTGCCAAATTTCATAATGCTCCGTTTCAGTCTTATGTTTGATCTCTAGGATTAACACCTGTCCTTTCGGCTCAGGATAAAATTTTATCTATTATTTCTTCTTCAGTGGGTGTTTCCTTTCTTTTCCATTTTTGGGCGAAGGCCAATCTTGCTGCGGTTAAAATATGCAATAATAAGTAGAAAGATGCTTTGCTGAGTTTATCATTAATAATCCCTAATAAGAAGGTTTCTGGTTTTAAATCAATTTTTGGTAGTAATATTTCTTCCAACCCATTTTTTATCCGCTGCCAGAAATTTTGCGCTTTTGAACATTCCCACCACATATGAGTCCCTGGAAGGTTGCTTCTCCCCTTGATGAGTTTCCATCCGTTGCTTCTCGTCCTGCCTTCAGGCGCTTTGGAGAATAGCTTGGCTCCCTCTTCTTTGGGGCAGCCCCTGAGAAACTGGATCACTGCTATCCTGTCTCCCCTGATCCTTTTCTTTGTTAGATTAAATGTACCGAGTTCCTGGAAAACATTAAGTTAGGGAAAGCCCCTTTGCGCCAAATGCGTTGTGCAAGGGGAAGGGATTCGCACGCTGGGCGTCTGAGCATGTCACTGACCTTGTTCCTCTCTTGGTTTGCCAACTCTGGAAAAGGCCAGCGGAGATCCGGCAGCTCCTGGGCTGAGGAGGAAGAGGAGCCTCATGAGTCAGCGGGAACCCCAGCGGCATTTTGCTGTGCGCTGCAAAAGGGGTGCCTTTGGAAGCAAGTTGTGTTGTCATCCAGGACTTGTGCATCAGGGTTTCTTAGAAATGGCAGTGAAGGTCCCGGGTGCGAGGAGGAGGAGGAGGGATGACGTTATTCATTCAGTCATACACAACTCTTGGTGAGCCAATGGGCCAGGTTGTTCCACCACGTCTTCCGATCTTACGCAACTTCTTTGCACCTGAAGGCCGGAGAAGAAGCAACGGATGGAAACTCATCAAGGAGAGAAGCAACCTGGAACTAAGGAGAAACTTCCTAAGTGCGAGGACAATTGACCAGTGGAACAACCTGCCTCCAGAGTTTGTGGGTGCTCCACCACTGGAGGCTTTTAAGAAGAGACTGGACAGCCACTTGTCTCGAATTGTATAGGGCAGGGGTCAGCAACAGTGAAAGAGCCACTCGGAACCGGTTCCCTCACAAAATGAAAAACTGGGAGCCGCAAAAAATATGTGCGCATGCGCATACATGCAAGCATGCGCAGAACAGGGTTTGACTGAAGAGTGGAGCCAAGGCAAGATATGCACCGACCCTTCATATTTGAATTGATTGGTTGAACTTTTTTAGTCCCACTTTTTTTTTTGACTGCACATTTGCAGGACTGGGAGCCGCAGGAGACGCCTGAAAGAGCCGCATGCGGCTCCGGAGCCGCGGGTTGCAGACCTGTAGTATAGGGTCTCCTGCCTGAGTTGGACTAGATGACCTCCAAGGTCCCTTCCAACTCTATGATTCTGTTATCTGTTCTGTTAACTGTCATTCATGTCTAGTTTAATGAAGAGAAGGACTAGGGGAGACATGATAGCAGTCTTCCAGTATCTCAGGAGCTGCCCCAAAGAAGAGGGAGTCAAGCTATTCTCCAAAGCACCCGAAGACAGGAGAAGAAGCAACGGATGGAAACTAATCAAGGAGAGAAGCAACCAAGAACTAAGGAGAAATTTCCTGACAGTGAGAACAATTAACCAGTGGAACAACCTGCCTCCAGGAGTTGTGGCTGCTCCATCCCTGGAGGTTTTTAAGAATAGATTGGATAGCCAGTTATCTGACATAGTATAGGTTCTCCTGCTTCATCAAGGGGCTGGACTAGAAGACCTCCAAGGTCTGTTCCAACTGTGTTACTTGGTTATTATTATTATTAATATCTTGGAATCTTGGGCAGGTCTAGCTTCATGAAAAGAAGGAATAAGGCTGACCTGATAGCAGTCTGCAACAGATGGAAACCAATCAAGGAGAGAAGCAACCTGGAATTAAGGAGAAACTTCCTGACAGTGAGGACAATCAACCAGTGGAACTACCTGCCTCCAGATGTTTTGGGTTTTCCATCGCTGGAGGCTTTTAAGAAGAGACAGGATGACCACTTGTCTGGAATTTGTAGAATCTCCTGTCTGAGCAGTGGGTTGGACTACTAGATGACCTCCGAGGTCCCTTTCAACTCTGTTATTCCATATTCTAGGAATATCACCTCACTTTGTATTAAGCTTATGATTTCATTTGTCCTGTTGCCCCCTCCAACCAGGGATGTGAGGTCGCTCCCGAGTGGCAGTGCATTGTGTCTATGAGTGTGTGTGTATCGTGTTCTTAATGTTTATCAAAAACATTTTGTCTTGAGGCAATGTGCTCCAAAATGGAACAGCATGTGAGCTAAAACAATAGAAAGAGAGACGTTTGATTCATTAGCCCATAGTTGGACCATCAAATGTTTGGAAACAGCCGGTGTCAGTAAAAACATCAGCATGTTTATAGGAAAAGCAACAAAGTGGTGGGAAGTCAGAAACGGTGGTTGGAAGTGAAAAATATGGGATTGTCAAGATTAGGAGAGGCACCGACCTTATTGTTTGTCATTGCCCTGATCCCAGTTTCAGTAATTTTGCAGAAAACAAACCTTGTTATCAGACAGCAGAAAGGGAAAAAAAAAGCTAATTTAATCTCCCATTTGCCTTATACAGGGACGCAGTGGCTCAGTGGGTTAGGATGCTGAACTTGTCGATCGGAAGGTCGGCAGTTTGGCGGGTCGAATCCTGAGTGCCGCGTAGCAGAGTGAGCGCCTGTTACTCGTCCCAGCTTCTGCCCACCTAGCAGTTCGAAAGCACGTAAAAATGCAAGTAGAAAAATAGGGACCACTCCGGTGGGAAGGTAACAGCACTCCGTGCGCCTTTGGCGTCTAGTCATGCCGGCCACATGACCACGGAGACGTCCTCGGACAAGCGCTGGCTCTTCGGCTTTGAAACGGAGATGAGCACCGGCCCCTAGAGTCGGAAACAACTAGCACGTGTGTGCGGGGGAACCTTTACTTTACCTTTTTTTGCCTTATACGGAGATCTGAAGATTTATGGAAAAATCAGAATTATTTTTTTTTACAAAGTTTTATTAGTTTATAATACACGATACAATCAAAATGCAAAGTAAACAGTGGGAAAGATGGGGGAGGGAGAAAAAAAGTGGTGTGTTTTTTTTTAAAAAGGCCCTGACTTCGGGCTTCCTGTGGCGCAATAGAGTATCAACTCCAAATCTCAACTTCTTACTTTTGCAAAATAACATAAACTAGCCCTTTTGATAACATCAAATCTGTCTATAATTGGTAAAGCCCACAATCAAAATTTCATTTTTCCCCCCATCTCAAGCACAAAATCCAGAAGCGGTTTCCATGTGGCAATAAAAGTATTTGTAATTTTTTTTTCTTTAATCCGTTCAGTGAGTTTAGCCACCTCTGCTAGCTCCATCAGCTTTTGTAAATAAATAAATAGAAATAGTTCACAAGCATGGTGAGAATTTGTAGAATAGAATAGAATAGAATAGAATAGAATAGAATAGAATAGAATAGAATAGAATAGAATAGAATAGAATAGAATATAGAATGTGATGAGAATAGAAGAGAAGAGAAGAGAAAAGGAATAGAAAGATAGAAAAAGAAATAGAAATTAGAATAGAATAGAATGTGATGAGAATAGAATAGAATAGAAAATTAGAATAGAATAGAATAGAAAATATGGAATAGAACAGAACAGAATAGAATAGAGAATTAGAATAGAATAGAATAGAAAATATGGAATAGAACAGAATAGAATAGAATAGAGAATTAGAATAGAATAGAATAGAAAATATGGAATAGAACAGAACAGAATAGAATAGAGAATTAGAATAGAATAGAATTAGAAAAGGAATAGAAAGAATAGAAAAAGAAATAGAAATAAGAATAAGAATTTCTTATCCGTAATATTAATACTGTTTGTAATCATTTTATATGAGCTAGAGGGTGATAGAATTAATAGTTTATTGTAGATAGCATATGGATGCTTATGTTTGTTTTTTGTTTTTATACCCTGTATTTAGCTCTGGGAAGTCGGGGGGGAGGGGGGAATGGGGGAGAGGGATAGGGAGGGTTAGATAGGGGTGGGGGAGGGGGGGATTGATAAAGTTAAAATGTACTGTAAAACTTTTTAAATAAAAAAAAAGAATAGAATAGAATGTGATGAGAATAGAACAGAACAGAATAGAGCCGGAAGGGACCTTGGAGGTCTTCTAGTCCAGCCCCCTGCTGAAGCACGGCACGAACACATCCTGGCTATCCAAAGACACGACCGACTGTCCCTCATATCCATCCACGCAGACTCAGATCTAACCGGGACCCAACCCAAATCAAGGAGAGAAAGAGAACTTCCAAGCCTGGTTCTCCACCATCAATAAGTCAATAAATGGACACATGGGCATCCATCCAGTCTACCAACTGCTGCGAACGAAGGAGCTACTTCAACAGCAATCCCGAAAGCAGCGTTTAAAAATGAACAAACAGCCGCCTCGCCACCAAGCAACAAAAAATCGCAACCCTCCCCAAGAAACTGGACCACGTCCCGACAACGACAGCCAGCCAACCAAACAACCCGAAACCAGACAGTGACTCAGAGGCAACCGAACGAACAAACACCATTTGCATCGCACAGACGGTACTTAAACACCAAGGACGGTGGCCCAGCAACAACAGCCAGCCAATCAATCAGTCCGAGACCAGATCATGACTCAGCAACATCCGGACTAATTTACATCGAACTAAAAGGTATTTAAAGGCCAGCGCTCTGACAGACGAGCACAAGTCTGTCACAAGTAAAGTTCTACATTTAGGCAAGAAAAACCAAATGCACAGATACAATATAGGTGGTACCTTGCTCAATAGTAGTAACTGTGAGAGGGATCTCGAAGTCCTAGTGGACAATCCCTTAAATAGGAGCCAGCCGTGTACGGCAGCTGCCAAAAAAGCCAACACAGTGCTAGGCTGCATTAACAGAGGGATAGAATCGAGATCACGTGAAGTGTTAATACCACTTTACAAGGCCTTGGTAAGGCCACAGTTGGAATCCTGCCTCCAGTTTGGGTCACCACGATGTAAAAAAGATGTCGAGACTCTAGAAAGAGTACAGAGAAGAGCAACAAAGATGATTGGGGGGCTGGAGGCTAAAACATATAAATAACAGTTGCAGGAATTGGGTCTGTCTAGTTTAACAAAGAGAAGGACGAGGGGGGACAGGATAGCAGTCTTCCAATATCTCAGGGGCTGCCCCAAAGAAGAGGGAGTCAAGCTATTCTCCAAAGTGCCTGAAAGCAGGACAAGAAGAACGGATGGAAACTAATCAAGGAGAGAAGCAACCTGGAACTAAGGAGAAACTTCCTGACAGTGAGAACTATTAACCAGTGGAACTCCTTGCCTAGAGAAGTGGTGAATGCTCCAACACTGGAAGTTTTTAAGAAGACACCGGACAGCCATTTGTCTGAAATGGTATAGGGTTTCCTGCTTGAGCAGGTGGTTGGACTAGAATGATCTCCAAGGTCGCTTCCAACTACTACTACTACTACTACTTCTTGTTGTTGATGTTGTTGTTGTTGTTGTTGTTATTATTATTATTATTATTATTATTATTATTATTATTATTATTATTATTATTATTATTATTCTCAGCCCACAGACCAACATTCTTGCTCTCTACAGTTAGCCCCAGTTGGCTGCGTGTAAAGTTATCTGAGATTTTTAAAAACTTAGTAGACTCGGATTTAGTAAATTTGGGTTTCGCTGCAGAAAAACATCACATCCACATGACTGCACGGCAAGCTTTTTCTTCCTGCAGCAAGGATGGGGAACTGTCTTTCCAGGCAAGCTAATGTGCTAGAATTGGGTCGCTGCAAGATCAGGGACCTTGTTAACCGCGTGGCTGAATATCCGACTGAAGGAGATTATTAGAATACGGCATCCGTTTTTGATCACCATGATGCAGAAAAGATGTCGAGACTTTAGGAAGAGGGCAGAGAAGAGCAACAAAGACGATTAGGAGAACGGAAGCTAAAACATGTCAGGAAGGGCTGCAGGAATTGGGTGTGTCTAGTTTAATGAAAAGAAGGACTGGGTGGGACATGATAGCATCATATTTGAGGGGCTGCCACAAAGAAGAGTGTGTCTGCGTGTGTGTGAACCTATTCTCCAAAGGACCAGAAGGCAGGACAAGAAAGCAACAGATGGAAACTCATCAAGGAGAGAAGCAAGCTGGAATTAAGAAGGAATTTCCTAACAGTGAAGACAATTAACCAGTGGAACTGCTTGCCACCAGAAGTTGTAGGTGCTTCGTCACTGGAGGTTTTTAAGAAGAGACTGGACAAACATTTGTCTGTAATAGTATTGAGTCTCCTGCTTGAGCAGGGGGCTGGACTAGAAGACCTCCAAGGTCCCTTCCCGCTCTATTATTGCGTTATGAAGGAGAGAAGCAACCTAGAATTAAGGAGAAACTGCCTGACAGTGAGAACAATTAATCAGTGGAACGTCTTAACTCTAGAAATTGTGGGCGCTCCATGCCTGGAGGCTTTTAAGAAGAGGCTGGACAGCCACTTGTCTGAAATGGTATAGGGTCTCTCCTGCTTGAGCAGGGGGTTGGACTAGATGACCTCCAAGGTCCCTTCCCGCTCTGTTCTTCTGTTATCCTGAGATACTCAAGTCTTGCAACCATTTGTAGAGAGAGAGACGTGTTAGGGTAAGCAGAAATCAGGCGGAGTCTGACATAATCTTGACTGACTCAAAACATTTAATGAAATCTCAGAAGCTCGCCAGGATAAGGCGTATGGCGATCTGGTGATCCGGTATTCCAGGGCATTTAACCAAAATAGACGATTGCTTGGAGGGCGGATCTAGTTTTGTCTGGAAGATAAAAGCCTGCCTCACCGTTTCTGCTTTTCATTTTATGCAGGTCTGCAAAGCAGCTTCTGCTCTGGGCTTTGCCTAATTTTTGCACCCGTCCCTTCTTCGGTGAGAAGAACAGATAGTCCTCCAGATACGACTTTGGTCGGGACCGGAATTTCCGTTGCTAAGCAAGACGGCTGTTCAGTGAGTCGTGCCGATTTTGTGACCTTATTTTATTTTATGATTTTTTTTGGGCCACGGTTGTGGAACAAGTCGTTGCAGTTGTGGAGGGGAAGATGGAAAATTAGCACGGGGGTGGGTGGGTGCGTCGAATTGCACAAAAGAGCCCTTGATTCTTGCAGCCATCAGGAAGTGATCGGGAGAAATGAGACTTTAAGATCTGAAACTCGTCAGACTAGTTTTTTTTTAATGTTTGTTTGTAATAAGAGCCCAAATTAGACTTTTGCTAGCGGGGAAGTCGAAAAATCGTGAGGTTAATTGCCTCTTGCGGTTCAAGAGACGTCTCTTGAGCGTTTCAGCCTGCCAAGAGCCAGTCCCATTGAATGCAACGGGACTTAGCTTTGAAGGAAGGATTAGCGTTTTGTGCCGGTGCAACCGATCCCACCCAGGTGTGCAAATTTATGCCAGGTGATCCATCAAGCTTTTGTTCGGTGGCTGGCAGGGACCTTAAGTGTTCCCACCAAGCAAGTTCACAACAACCTGTCGAATCCAGGAAAGGCATGAATTAAATAATATTGAAGGCCGATCTCTTAGAGGAGAAAAAAATATTTATATATTACACACACACACACACACCCATACACCCCGGTGTCCTGTTTGTCTTTCTTAACAGAATAACTGAGTAGCAGAGTTGGAAGCGATCTTGAGATCATCTAATCCAGCCCTCTGCTCAGGCAGAAGACCCTATCCCATTTCAGACAAATTGATGTCCAATCTCTTCTTGAAAAACCTCCCGTGGTGGAGCACCCACAACTTCCAAATTCCCCAGAATTCTGGGAATTGGAGTCCACAGGTCTTAAAGGGGCCAAGTTTCAGAAACGCTCACTAAGGGGAAAAAATACCCCTACACTGTTAAAACCTGTCATACTTTGCAGGATGGGGCAAGTTCTCCAAACACACACCTGGAGGCCAGGTATGGCTGTTATCACCTCTCGGGATACTAAGAAGATTGGGAAAGAACAGGAACCAGATCGGCAGGGGGAAAAAAAAGATTTTGGTGGACAATTTTGAGGTTAGGCATAAAGGAAGAAGGAGTGGTGCTTCCATTGCAGAATGCAGAAACAAAATAGGATCTATTATAAGCTGCTCTGAGCGCTTTGTAAGTTGAGGTTTCCTGTAACACAGGTGGAGAGGACGACGGCACCACTTTAAGGCCACATCTGGAATTCTGCATCCAGCTTTGGTGGCCACGATGAAAACAGAAGTTGAGACTCTGGAAAGAGGGCAGAGAAGAGCAACAAAGATGATTGGGGGACTGGAGGCTCAAACATACGAAGAACGGTGGCTGGAATTGGGGATGACTAGTTTAACGAAGAGAAGGATGAGGGGTGACATGATAGCAGTGTTCCAATATCTCAGGGGCTGCCCCAAAGAAGAGGCAGTCAAGCTATTCTCCAAAGCACCTGAAAGGCAGGACAAGAAGCAACGGATGGAAACTCAGCAAGGAGAGAAGCAACCTGGAATTAAAGAGGAATATTCTGACAGTGAGAACAATTAACCAGTGGAACAACCTGCCTCCAGAAGTGGTGAATGCTCCAACACTGGAGGTTTTTAAGAAGAGACTGGACAGCCATTGGTCCGAAATGGTGGACTTCAACTCCCAGAATTCCTCAGCCAGCATGAGGGAACTATGACCCTTTTATGACTTGTGGACTTCAACTCCCAGAATTCCTCAGCCAGTGTGAGGGAACTATGACCCTTTTATGACTTGTGGACTTCAACTCCCAGAATTCCTCAGCCAGTGTGAGGGAACTATGACCCTTTTATGACTTGTGGACTTCAACTCCCAGAATTCCTGAGTCACCCATGGCTCAGCTTGGAAAGCTCTCCCTTTCCCCTCAGCATGGCTGGCTGAGGAATTCTGGGAGTTGAAGTCCACAAGTCATCAAAGGGCCAGGTTTGAAGACCCCTGATGTCAACTAATAAAACTTCAGTAAGGTTGAAAATCCAGTGAAATAAAGTAGTACAGGTATTGCTCAACCGACACCCACTGGAAAAAGTGACGCAGGTAGGACCATTTCTCATATTTATGACTGTTGCAGCATCTCCGTGGTCACATGATCAAAATTCAGACGCTTAGCCACTGACTCATATTTATGACGAGTTCACTGTCCCCGGGGGTCACGTGATCCCCTTTTGCGACCTTCTGCGAGCAAAGTCAATGGGGAAGCCAGATTCGCTTAAGAACTTAAGGAGCCTTGGTGGAGCAGTGGGCTAATGCCTCCTTAAGTAACACCAGCTGCCTGCAATTAGTGCAGGTTCGAGTCCCACCAGGCTCAAGGTTGACTCAGCCTTCCTTCCTTCCGAGGTAGGTAAAATGAGGACCCAGATTGTTGGGGGCAATTAAGCTGACTTTGTAATAATGCCGCTGGGGGGGGGGAAGCCCTAATAATAAGCAGGCATATACATAGAATGAAGGCTATTGCTAAGCACATTGGTTTGTGCTTCTTAGATTGTAAGCTGCCCTGAGTCTTCGGAGAAGGGCGGGATATAAATGGGATTAAAAAAATAAAAATAAAAAAAAACTCTGTGACACCCTTAAGAACTGCAGTCATTCCTTTAACAACTGTGGCCAGGAAGGTCATAAACTGGATCAAAACTCGTTTAACAACTGCGCTGCTTAGAAACGGAAATTATAGGCTCCATTGTGGTGGTATGTCGAGGACGACCTGTGTTTAAATATCCTTTGAGGACCACAAAGGAGGAAGTTGGTCAGACTTTGGGGGGGGCACCCTACAGGAGGCCTATGGTCTCACCCACATCTGGGGGGCTGCAGAGGGAGGGGTCCTTCCCCCCCCAATTCTCACCAGGGAGTCTGTACTGTTCTCTTGGCTAAGTGGCTAAGATTCTGAAAATAGAATATAGAGAGAATAGAATACAGAACAGAACAGAATAGAATAATAGAATTACATAATAATAGAACAGAACAGAATAAGAGTAGAGTAGAGTAGAGTAGAGTAGAGTAGAGTAGAGTAGAGTAGAGTAGAGTAGAGTAGGATAGGATAGGATAGGATAGAAAATATGGAATAAAATAGAATAGAATAGAATAGAATAGAATAGAATAGAATAGAATAATAATAGCGGAATAGAATAGAATAGAATAGAATAGAATAGAAAATAGAGAATAGAATAGAATAGAATAGAAAAGAAAAGAATAGAATAGAATAAGGAATAGAATAGAATAGAATAGAATAGAATAGAATAGAATAGAATAGAATAGAATAGAATAGAATAGAATAGAATAGAATAGAATAGAATAGAATAGAAAATATGGAATAGAATAGAATGGAATAGAATAGAATAGAGTAACAGAGTTGAAAGGGACCTTGGAGGTCATCTAGTCCAACCCCCTGCTCAGGAAGGAAACCCTAGACCATTGCAGACAAATGGCTGTCCAGTCTCTTCTTAAAAACCTCCAGTGGCGGAGCATTCACAACTTCTGGAGGCAGCTTGTTCCACTGGTTAATTGTTCTCCCTGTCAGGAAATTCCTCCTCCATTCCAGGTTGCTTCTCTCCTTGATGAGTTTCCATCCGTTGCTTCTT
Source organism: Vipera latastei (assembly GCA_024294585.1). Taxonomy (NCBI): domain Eukaryota; kingdom Metazoa; phylum Chordata; class Lepidosauria; order Squamata; family Viperidae; genus Vipera; species Vipera latastei. The sequence continues at coordinate 1,875,125 of CM044357.1, forward strand.
CTCCTGCCTTCTGGTGCTTTGGAGAACAGGTTGACACCCCCCCCTCCTTCTTCTTTGTGGCAGCCCCTCAGATATTGGAAGATGCTCTCATGTCACCCCTGGTCCTTCTCTTCCTGAATTCCCTTCTCTTTCGCTCCACCAGCATCACCCCGAGAGCACAATGGCGGCTAACTACACAGAGACCTGGTTCCAGAAGCTGGAGGTGATGGTGAAGGTCCTCAACCGTACCATCTCCCGCATGGACCCCTGTCCTCAACTGAGCAAGGCTGACAAGGAGGAGAAGGACTCCTACGCCTACATGTACATCCTCTTCATGATGCTTCTCTTCGCCCTGACCGTTGGCAGCCTGATCCTCAGCTACACCCGATCCCGAGAAGTGGACAAGCAGAGCGATCCCTACCACGTGTACATCAAGAACCGGGTGACCATGATTTGAAGGAGGAGGAGGAGGAGAAGAACGAGCCAGGGACTCTGTGCCTTTTGGGAACGACGGGGAACTCTTTTGCGGCGTGCGTCGAGTCTCAAACTCAGGGCTTGAAGGAACGTCTATGTTCTGATGAGCAGAAGTATTAACATCTGGGGGATTTTGAGAGCAGGGCCTGCAAAGAAGCCCAGCCTAGGGGGCCGAAATTTCCTGCCTTAGACTAACCATTGATAAAGTTCTATTATTGATCTGCCTCTTCCTATCAATAAACAAGTTGGAAAAGAGGAAGGATCCAAGATATTTATTTATTGATCGACCCGTTTCTGAGTCACCGCAATCCCCACCTTTTAAAAATTTGGGTGGGTGCTCTTTCTATATGACGAGATTGGAGGGTGGAGACGTTTTTCTCCCTCAATGTCTCTCTCACTTATACACACACACACACACACACACACACAGAAACCCAGAGAGATGCACAACTGAGCCCAAAATTTAAGTCAGTTGTGCCCCATTTCACGACCTTTCCTGCCACCGTCGTGATTTGCTTAATGACCATGGCAGAGAACGTTGTAAAGTGAGCCACTGATCCATTTCACAACTGTCGCACATTACCCCCCAATGATGAGCCGGCTCCAGTATGGTTGTAACCTGAGGACTAACTGAAGAGCAGGGATTTTTAGAGTTTTTCAGACTGCAGAACCTGTTAGCTCAGGGGTCTTCAAACTTGGCCCTTTGATGACTTGTGGACTTCAACTCCCAGAATTCCTCAGCCAGTGTGGCTGGCTGAGGAATTCTGGCAGTTAGTTAAAAATGAGATTGCCAGACTTGGTGAGCAAGGGACGAAGTGCCTATGGTAGTGAACAATCTGCATTCAGAAGCACTTTTTAAATTTTTTTTTTTAATATCTCACAGAACCCGATCAAGTTCTTGCGTTCCTCAGCCTGCAGTTTGGAAAATTCTGGAAAACAGGGGACTAATAAATCTACCTGCTTTAAAAACTTTGCCCCATGCCTGGATCAAAGAAGGGAACGGAGAACTGATTTATGTGTCTTGGGAACCAACCCAAAGTAAATTTATTCCAGACGTTGGCAGTTAGTTTATTGCCATTGTGCTTTTCCTTCTATTTCTTTTGATGTTTCAAAGGTTGTCGCTGACAGTTGCCTGGAGGATGGAATTGATTTATTCCAAATTGAATGAGTGAAGAAATAAATTTTGGGGATAAAGAGATGGGGAGCAAAGAAGAATCAGCCGGTTATTCCTGTCTGCAAAAGAGCAGGATTAAAAAAACGAGCAATTAGACCCATGTAAGCAGCTGCAATCCATGAATACTTTTGAAATCTTTATTTATAGGGTATTCTTCTGAAGTAAGAATGAATTATTCTAGATTTTCTATCACATATTATTAAGGTTTTGCAGTCCTGGTTGCATCTGTTCTTCAGGAGGCTGCCTCTAGATAAAAGGAAAAAGAGAGAGAGAAATTATATACATATCTATCTATCTATCTATCTATCTATCTATCTATCTATCTATCTATCTATCTATCTATCTATCTCTGTCTATCTATCTATCTATCTATCTATCTATCTATCTATCTATCTATCTATGTCTGTCTATCTATCTATCTATCTATCTATCTATCTATCTCTATGTCTGTCTGTCTATCTATCTATCTATCTATCTATCTATCTATCTATCTATCTATCTATCTATCTATCTATCTATGTCTGTCTATCTATCTATCTATCTATCTATCTATCTATCTATCTATGTCTGTCTGTCTGTCTGTCTGTCTGTCTGTCTGTCTGTCTGTCTGTCTGTCTATCTATCTATCTATCTATCTATCTATCTATCTATCTATCTATCTATCTATCTATCTCTATGTCTATTTATCTATCTATCTATCTATCTATCTATCTATCTATCTATCTATCTATCTATCTATCTATCTATCTATCTATCTGTTTGTATACATACCTTATTAAGGTTTTGCAGTCCTGGTTGCATCTGTTCTTCAGGAGGCTGCCTCTAGATAAAAGGAAAAAGAGAGAGATAAATTATATACATATCTATCTATCTGTCTGTCTGTCTGTCTGTCTGTCTGTCTATCTATCTATCTATCTATCTATCTATCTATCTATCTATCTATCTATCTATCTATGTCTATCTGTCTGTCTATCTATCTATCTATCTATCTATCTATCTATCTATCTATCTATCTATCTATCTATGTCTGTCTATCTGTCTGTCTGTCTATCTATCTATCTATCTATCTATCTATCTATCTATCTCTATCTGTCTATCTATCTATCTATCTATCTATCTATCTATCTATCTATCTATCTATATCTCTGTCTATCTATCTATCTATCTATCTATCTATCTATCTATCTATCTATGTCTATCTGTCTATCTATCTGTCTGTCTATCTATCTATCTATCTATCTATCTATCTATCTATGTCTATCTGTCTGTCTATCTGTCTATCTATCTATCTATCTATCTATCTATCTATCTATCTATCTATCTCTATCTGTCTATCTATCTATCTATCTATCTATCTATCTATCTATCTATCTATCTATCTATCTATCTCTATGTCTGTCTATCTGTCTGTCTGTCTGTCTGTCTGTATACATACTTACATTTATGACCCAACTTGGTTTCATCAAAGACATATTACAGGTAAATCTAGACTTATCACCGGTTGCTTAGCAACTGTTCGAATTTACGGCAGCCCCCCCCCCCCGAAAAGTGACCTACGACCTGGATTCAAAGTTCTGACATCACCCCCTCCCCCTGCAATCATGGGACCACATTTTGGGCGTTCAACAACAGGCTGGTGATCCTGTGACTGTGCTTCACAAGGTTTATCCATAAACCAGCCTTTGCTTCCTGTCTCTAGTGAGCCATTTGGTCGGGGCCACAACTGAGTGCAAAATTGGCATTGCTAAGCTAGGCAAAATCGGTTTTGCCCCATTTTACGACTTTTCCTGCCACGGTTGTTAGGTGAATCACTTCAGTTGATAAGTTAGTAACCCAGTTATATATTGAACAGAGCTGGAAGGGGCCTTGGAGGCCTTCTAGTCCAGCCCCCTGCTCAAGCAGGAGTACATATACCATCTCAGACAAGTGACTGACCAGCCTCTTCTTAAAAGCCTCCAGTGATGGAGCACCCACGATTTCTGGTGGCAAGCTGTTCCACTGGTTAACTGTCTTCACTGTCAGGAAGTTTCTCCTTAATTCCAGGTTGCTTCTCTCCTTGATCAGTTTCCAACCGTTGTTTCTCGTCCTGCCCTCTGGTGCTTTGGAGAACAACGTCACCCCCTCCTCTTCTTTGTTGCAGCCCCTCAAATACTGGAACGCTGCTATCGTGTCTCCCCTATTTCTTCTTTTCTTTAGACTAGCCAAACCCAAGTCCCGCAGCCGTTCTTTTTTTTTTTTATTTAAAAAGTTTTACAATACATTTTGACTTTAATCCCCCCCTTCCCCACCCCTACCTAACCCTCCCTATCCCTCCCCCCCCGACTTCCCAGAGCTAAATACAGGGTATAAAATAAAAAAAAAAACATAAGCACCCCTATGTTATCAACAATAAACTATTAATTCTATCTCCCTCTAGCTCATATAAAATGAATACAAACAATATTAATATTACAAATGAAGTAAAAAAGAAAAAGAGGAAAACAGAAAAAAAAGCTTTACTCAGAATAGATTTTCTTAATCCCAGTCCTTATTCATATTAATTTCAAAAAAAAAGAAAAAAAAACTTTCACCTACTATTTAGATTCTCCAACCTTTCTCTAATTTCTAAACAAATTCTCAGTTACGCGCCAAAAGCGCCTATCTCTATTAACCTTAATAATCTCCAACCAAACTAAACTATGATCAAAAATTGTTCTTGCATGTATCACGCCAAATGTCTCGCAGTTCCAAATCATCCTTGAGTTCAAATAAAAAGAGTAAAAAAAAAGGTTTAAGCAGTCTATTAGACAACTTGTTGTTAATTAGGAGCTTGCATACCCATTCTTAGTTCAACACATACTTTTAGTCCATAACCCTAATATACTTTTCTAACAAGCAAATAACATCAATCTAAAATTGTGTTAAATATTAAAAAAAAAACTTTCTTTCTCCTCTATGATAAATTTAATCCATTGACATTCTAATTTAAAAATTTAATCACCAATCTTAACGCTCCAAAGCTTTTGGAGCACGTCTGTCATGACCCCCAAAACTTCTTTGGACCGCGCCCCTCCCACAGCTTCACTGTAAGTACACTTTGGAGATTCCATAACTTTCTGCTGGTCTTGCTCTTGTTCTCGTCTCGCTCTTCTTAGGGCGGCACGCGTCATCCTCTGGCCTCCTGCAACATCCGATGAAACTGTATCTTGATCCCCTCCAACACCATTGTCCTCTATCTGTCTATCTGCAACATCTTGAAGCTTTCCCTCGCCGTATCCCTTTACAGCTTCCAAAAATGATAGGGGGGTTGCTTTTAACACATTGCTATAAAAATCACGTGCCTGGGCCACAGTAACCAGACGATGTCTTTTACCTTCATGCGTCACCACCAGTCCAACTGGAATCTCCCATCTAAACTTAATATCACATTTCTTAAGTTCCTGTACTAGAAATGCAAAATCTTTCCTTCTCCTTAAAATCTTCGGAGGAATCTCTTTTAAAACCAAGACTTCTTGCTCAGCCACTACCAATTTAGTATCATAAGCAGCTTGAATGACTTCATCTCTAATTACTCTCTTTGTAAAATAGACCACCACATCTCTGGGTAACTTCCTCTGTCTTGCAATCCATGAATTTACACGAAAAGTTTTGTCCATATTTCCCTCAATTTCAGATGCTGGCTGGCCCAATACCCCTTCCAGAGCCTCAGAAATCAGCTGCTTTAAATCTTCTTTACAATTCTCCTTTAAACCCCTGATTCTAATAGCGTACTGCATCTGATGATACTGAACAAGGCTCAATTCTCCGTCCATTTTATCCCTTATATTTTCATTTTCTAATACCTTTGCTTCTAATATAGAGTTCTTTTGACTGAGATCCTTCACTTTTACATCCAGCTGTTGCACACATTCAGCTACAGATTCAATCATAGACAACATGTCCACCCTCATTGCTCTAAACTTCTCTTCCATCTTCTTCTCCAATTTCTCCATTTTCTCCTCCATTTTCTCCTCCAGCTTTTTCAACTTTTCATCCATCATGTCAGACATCAATTGTGAATGCTTTCCAAGAGCGTCTTGTAAATCCTTAAGCGTCAATGCCGGAGGAGGTGCAGGAGGAAGCAAAGCTTGCAATGAGGTCTGTTGCACCAGGGAAGACCCTGCACTCCGAAGAACTTTAGAAGTTTTAGCCGCCATCTTCCCCCACTTTCACTTATTGCGCACTTTCACTTTAAAGCTATAAAATCCATTGAGCTAGAGAGTAAAGATAAGAGTCCACATCACCTTGACCTCCTGTACCGCTCTGCCTGCATCTTGACAATCAAAAGTATTTCCTTTTGGCAGGGGTGGTTGCTAACGCCTGGCTCTGCTCCATAAATCCCGGAGCAGGGGCGCTGCGCAGCTCGGAGCAACCCAGGCTTCGGGGGGGCTCAATCCTTCAGCCGCCCAAACTCTCAGCTCAGGCGGCCCCGGAGAGCTCAACCCCTACCTGGGGCCTCACCCCCTCCTCTTCTCCCGAGGAGGGGGCTTCAAATCCATCTAAACAGCTGATCGGCGCTGTTTACGATGGAAAAACACAGCTGCGGAGCGGGCAGCCCGAAAACGGCTGTCTTCGGCGTCGCGTGGCCACCGGAAGTCCGTCCCGCAGCCGTTCTTAGTGCGTTTTAGTCTCCAGGCCTTGGATCATCTTAGTTGCTCTTCTCTGTGCTTTTTCAGAGAAAAATTATTTTGTTAAGTGAATCTGGTTTTCCCACTGATTTTGCTTGTCAGAAGGTTGCAAAAAGGGAATTACATGACCCCGGGGCATTGCGACCGTCGTATATAGGAACCAGTCTTGATCACATGACTGTGGGGATGTGATAAGTGTGCAATGGGGGTCAGATGTCCGTTTTCCAGTCTTGTTGTAACTTCAAATGGTCACTAAACGAATGGTTGTAAGTTGAGGACTAGCCATATTTGCAGATAAAAATTCTAAGATGACAAATTTTTAACTACAGCTATTAAAAAAAAAAGCTTGTAGCAAGCAAGTTGGGCTTTTTAAGTCGATTATGTAATGTTTATTCAATATCTTATTTATTGAGCTGTTTTTCACCGAGGGCCAAATTTTGATTATTATAATTGTAACTTAATTTGGGGCCTTTGGCTAGAAAACAGAATGGAGGGATTACCGGTAATATTCATCTCGTAGCAAACAAATAAGAGATAAAAAGAATTGTAAAGGTTTGTGGAGATTCTCATTCCTCCAGGTCATGATTGTCCCAAAGGTGCTTTATTTTTTTTCCCACAAGGCCACTGGACTTCCTTGTTTTTCTTTGGAGACATTTTGCTTCTCCTCCAAGAAGTTTCTTCAGCTCTGACCGGATGGTGGGGAAGGGAAGGATTTATACTCCTTGCAGAAAACCTGGTCATTTGCATCCTTTTCGAGGGTCGTTGAGGCTACTTGGAGGTTTGTCTGTGTCCTCAGGGTCACCTGAGTGATGCAAACGGGTGTGGAGCCTTCTGGGGAACTGTGGAAAGGACTGTGTTGTAAACAGAGATAGGTGGTGTTGTATCCCTTTCCCAACATATGTGCACACTTTAAACCTGGGAATACACTAAGGCAGAAGCTTGTCCACCCCAAGGGAAAAACACCCAGACACAAACTGGGCAACGTGATACATGTAGTGCAGTGAGCCCTGTGCAGATCTGCACATTGGGGAAACGAAACAGCCACTTCACAAGCGCCTGGCACGCAACATAGGAGAACAAAGCCATCCGGACCAGAATCAGCGGTCCCTCTGCCTTTAAAAGGCAAAGGCCACATTTTTGAGGACAGCAAAGGCCACATTCTGGACAGAGAGGACCGCTGGTTGGAAAGAGGGGTCAAAGAGGTCATCTGGGTCAAAATTGGGCAGCCCTCCCTCTCAACAGAGGGGAGGGGGGAGGGAATAGGAGATTATCCATGTCCAGTCTACAACGCAGTCCTTTCAGCGGTTCCAAGAAGGCTCCACACCCATTTGCACCACTCAGGTGATCCCGAGGACACAGAGAAACCTCCAAGTGGCCTCAACGACTTGCTAAAAGGACGCAAATGACCAGTTTTTCTGCAAGGAGTATAAATCCTTCCATTCTCCACCATCTGGGCAGAGCTGAAGAAGCTTCTTGGAGGAGAAGCGAAACAGCTTCAAAGCAAAAGAAGAAAATCTAGTTGCCTCCTGAAAAAAACCACCTTTGGGGAAAAAGATTTGTAGCTTTTATAACCACTGAATGCTGTTCCTGGATTGGCCACACGAGGGCAGCAATGACTATTTTTTATTATTCTTCAGAGATATTTTTCTCTGTGTGTGTGTGTGTGTGTGTGTGTGTGTGTGTGTGTGTGTGCGCCTGCACGCGTGAAGCTAATCTTACCATCATCAGTTCCTTGCTCTGCTCTCCGGAAGATTCCCAGTGGTTTTAATTCCCCAAAAAATTCCTGCGGTTCCCAGTTCTGTAGCAAAGAAGGGCAAGAATTGCATTACAGCTCCGAAAGCCCTCGCTCGTTGCAGCTATCAGTAGTCCTCACTTAACGACCAGCTGCTACTTATGACCTAGTTCCAAAGTTACGACCACTGCGATGCCCCTGGTGGTCATTTGCCCTTACAACCGACCACAGAGATGCTGCAGCTATTTGTCGATTGGCTGCATTGACCTCCGGTCACTTGGAAAATAATTAGAATAGGATAGGATAGGATAGAATAGAATAGAATAGAATAGAATAGAATAGAATAGAATAGAAATACAGAATGGAAATACAGAATAGAATAGAATAGAAATACAGAATAGAATAGAATAGAATAGAATAGAAATACAGAATGGAAATACAGAATAGAATAGAATAGAAATACAGAATAGAATAGAATAGAATAGAATAGAATAGAATAGAATAGAATAGAATAGAATAGAATAGAATAGAATAGAATAGAATAGAATAGAATAGAATAGAAATACAGAATGGAAATACAGAATAGAATAGAATAGAATAGAATAGAATAGAATAGAATAGAATAGAATAGAATAGAATAGAATAGAATAGAATAGAATAGAATAGAATAGAAATACAGAATGGAAATACAGAATAGAATAGAATAGAATAGAATAGAATAGAATAGAATAGAATAGAATAGAAATACAGAATAGAATAGAATAGAATAGAACAATAACTTTCTTGTCACTTTGAGAGTACACTAATTGGCATATATGAAAATGAAATTTCTTTGCATTCAGCTCTCAGAGGGTCACTACCTATATTCACTACATAAATATGAGAAAAATAAATACAGAATTATGCATATACCCACATATATTATATGACAGAGAAACAACCATCTAATTCGGTTTATGGTGGCTGCTTCTGCAATCGCGTCACATGGTTGTCCGATCTGTTCTGCCCAGTGCTGCGGAAAGCTCCGTTTAACAACCTGCACATTCATTTAATGACCGTATCAGGGAAACAGGGGGCGAGGGAGTTGTTAAGCAAGGCTGTCTCGCTTAATGGCCCTCGCGACAGGTAGCCCTGGACCTACGGCCACAACGGAGCCCCCCAAATTTCTATGGTTAAGCAAGGCAGCTGTGAAGCGATTTAGGGCCTTTCTTGACACAGTTGTTAAGCGAATCACTTCGATTGTTAAGTGAACCGTGCGGTCGTTAAGCGAAACTTGCTTCCCCCCATTGACTTTGCTTGGTGGAAGTTGGCTGGGAAGCTTAAAAAGGGCGATCACACAATCCCGGGATGACGCAACCATCATAAGTACATGCCAGTTGCCGAGCATCCAAAGTTTGATCACGCGGACGCCGCCATGCTCGTAAGTGTGAGAACTGCTGCTGAGTCGCTTTTCTCAGTTGTAACTTGGAACGGTCGTTGAACGAAAGGTTGTAAGTCGAGGACCTACCCGAACTGGGTCTGAGGCGGCTGCTTTCAATCGTCCAGATTCTTCCCGCCATTTTTCATTCTCGTCTCGTTCTTCGTTCCTCGCCCTCGTAAGTTGCTCCAAGTTGGGGCAGGGAGAAAAACGGACATTTTTACAAAGAGACGTAAAGGAGTGAGCACCTCTCACAGCATGGAAACTGACCTGCGTTGCTGCAAAATTTGCCCCCGCTAGGGCTGCCTCTCAAATCTGGAGGCAACCGCGGGACTGGACTACATCCATCCGCCGGCTTTCCCATGGGGATCCCTTCTGGACGGAAGGTTCCAGATCGGTTCTGGTGCAGCCCTCTTGGGGAATGGGCTGGTCTCCCTTCTGCCTCCCCCTCCCTCCCGGGTGCGGCTCAAGTTTGGCGGGCGGCCCCCGACTGTCGCCTCCTGAGGTGGCTAGTGACGATGCGATGGGAGACGGGAGATGATGGGTTCCAGCGATGGGTCAGGGCCGGATCCGGCACCTCCCAGTGTCCCTGGGAGAAAAGGCGCTCTTCCCTGTCCAGGCTGAAGTGGGTCTGGCTCCGAAGTGCGACGGAGGGCCCCCCGCAAGCCTCCTGCACCATCTGCATGGCTTCCATGGATGCCACCCGGACCGAAGGATCCGGATCGTGCTGCAGCTTGGAAAGGGCTGAAAGGGAGGAAATGGCGGAGGTCAGCCGCTGACGGAGAAGGGAGGGCGATGCCAGGGGCCCTGGGTGCCCTCTGGGCTGGGTGGTTTTCTTGCAGACGTTTCCTGGCCCAACTAGGGAACGCCATCAGTGCTAGTAGGGAGTGGGGTTTGTAGAGTAGAGGAAGAGGAGCAGCAAGAAGATTGTGGGGTCCCTGGTGCTCTCTGAGCTGGGTGGTTTTCTTGCAGACGTTTCATGACCCAGCTAGGTAACATCATCAGTGCTAGAAGGAAGGAAGGAAGGAAGGAAGGAAGGAAGGAAGGAAGGAAGGAAGGAAGGAAGGAAGGAAGGAAGGAAGGAAGGAAGGACAGACTGTGGGGTCCTTGGTGCTCTCTGAGCTGGGTGGTTTTCTTGCAGACATTTCATGACCCAGCTAGGTAACATCATCAGGGCCAGAAGGAAGTGGGGTTTGCAGAGAGGAGGAGGAGGAGGAGGAGGAGGAGGAGGAGGAGGAGGAGGAGGAGGAGGAGGAGGAGGAGGAGGAGGAATGTGGAATGTGGGGTCCTTGGTGCTCTCTGAGCTGGGTGGTTTTCTTGCAGACGTTTCATGACCCAACTAGGGAACATCGTCAGTGCAAGGAGGGAGGAGGAGGAGGAGGAGGAAGGAAGGAAGGAAGGACGGACAGACTGTGGGGTCCTTGGTGCTCGCTGAGCTTGTTTGGTTTTTGCAGACGTTTCATGACCCAACTAGGGAACATCTTCAGTGCCAGAAGGAAGGAGGAAGAGGAGGAGGAGGAGGAGGAGGACTGTGGGGTCCTTCATGCTCTCTGAGCTGGGTGGTTTTCTTGCAGACATTTCATGGCCCAACTAAGTAATATCATCAGTGCCAGAAGGAAGTGGGGTTTGCAGAGAGGAGGAGGAGGAGGAGGAGGAATGTGGAATGTGGGGTCTCTGGTGCTCTCTGAGCTGGGTGGTTTTCTTGCAGACATTTCATGGCCCAACTACGGAACATCATCACTGCTAGAAGGGGGGGGGTGTTTGCAGGGAGGAGGAGGAGTTGGAGGAGGAGGAGGAGGAGGAGGGGAATGATGAATGTGGGGTCCTTGGTGCTTCTTGAGCTGGGTGGTTTTCTGGCAGATGTTTCATGACCCAACTAGGCGACATCATCAATGTCACATAAATTGGGTAATGAAACGCCTTCAAAAAAAACCGCCCAGCTCAGAGAGCACCAAGGACCCTTCAGGTCAACCCTGAGCTACAAATATTCTCCTTTATGAGAAGTTGAAATTACCATACACATAGTCCTCAACTTAGACCAGTTCATTTAGAGACAAGTCTAAGTTACAACGGCACTGAAAAAAGTGACTTAACGACTGTTTTTCACACCTATGACTGTTGCAGCACCCCCTTGGTCACATCATCAAAATTCAGACACTGGGCAACTGACTCGTATTTATGACTGTTGTCCCCAGGGGTCACGTGATCCCTTTTTGCGACCCTCTGGCCAGCAAAATCATTGGGGGGAAACCGGATTTGCTGAACAGCCGTATTACTAGCCTAGCAAATGCAATGTTCACTTAACAGCTGTGGCAAGAAAAGCCATAAAATGGGGCCAAACCCACTTAAGAAATGTTTCGCTTAGCCACATAAAATTTGGACTCAGTTGTGGTTGTAACCTGAGGACAATCTCTAATGGACTGCAATTAAACAAAAAAGAATTGGAGACTCTGGAAAGAGAGCAGAGAAGAGCAACAAAGATGATCAGGGGACTGGAGGCTAAAATGTATAAGGAACGGCTACTGGAATTCGGGATGTCTAGTTTAATGACGAGAAGGATAAGGGGGGACATGAGAGCAGTCTTCCAGTATCTCAGGGGCTGCCCCAAAGAAGAGGCAGTCAAGCTATTCTCCAAAGCACCTGAAAGGCAGGACAAGAAGCAACGGATGGAAACTCATCAAGGAGAGAAGCAACCTAGAACTAAGGAGGAATTTCCTGACAGTCAGGACAATTAACCAGTGGAACAACCTGCCTCCAGAAGTGGTGAATGTTCCAACACTGGAGGTTTTTAAGAAGAGGACAGATAGTCACTTGTCTGAGATGATATAAGTTCACCTGCTTGAGCAGGGGGCTGGACTAGAAGACCTCCAAGGTCCCTTCCAACTCTGATATTCTATTATTCTGTTCATGATAGCAGCCTTCCAGTATCTCAGGGGCTGCCCCAAAGAAGAGGCAGTCAAGCTATTCTCCAAAGCGCCCAAAGGCAGGACAAGAAGCAACAGATGGAAACTCGTCAAGGAGAGAAGCAACCTGGAACTAAGGAGAAACTTCCTGACTGTTAGAACAATTAACCAGTTGACATTGCTCATAAAATGTGACAAAATTCACTTAACAAGCATCTCATTTAGCAACAGAAATCTTGGGCTGTGGCTGTGGTCATAAGTTGAGGACTACCTGTTTTTAGACTTGCAAGATTCGGTTAGTGCAACTGTATAATAACAAAAGGACAGATGCAGTTGTTAAGTGAATCACTCTGGTTGTTAAGTGAGTCACACGGTCATTAGGTGAATTGGGCTTTGCTGGCCATAAGGTCCCAAAAGGGGATCATGTGACTCCGGGGGAGGCTGCAACCGTCATAAATACCAGGCGATCGCCAAGCGTCCGAATTTTGATTGCATGACTGTGGAGATGCTGCAACGGCCATAAGTGTGAAACACGGTCCTAAGTCGCTTTTTCCACTGCCGTTGTAACTTGGAATGGTCACTAAACGAACAGTGGTGAGTCGCTTACTCTCTGTCGACAACAAATGCGTAATCTGGTTCCGTTCCTTGAAATCAGAATCACCCGGCATTTAATAAGAGTCACCTTATCAAAGAAATTTGATAAGCAAATAAAAATAAATAAATAATTGAATTTCATTCCACGTGCACAAAATTCAGCCCCCCCCCGCCCACTTCTCGATTCTCTGGGTCCTTCAAGATCCCAACAAGCCGTTAGCCAGGATGATCCCTGATGATACTTACAGATGAATATCAAGTCCTTGTTCTCTTCAGTGATGGCCACAGGATCTGCACACTGAGCGACACAGCCTGCAAGACAGGGAGGGAACAGGGAAGGATCCCAGATGTTTGTGCCCACAGCTGGAAGATTTCTGATCTTGGTCTGTGGCCAAGACGAAGCAAGTCAGGGCTGTGCAGGCCGAACTAATATTTGGCCTTTAGTGGTCATTTGGGGTAAATCCAACACAGTACAGGCAAAATGGCCCAAGGTGGGTGGACTTCAACTCCCAGAATCCCCCGGGCAAAATGGTTCAAGGTGGGTGGATTTCAACTCCCAGAATCCCCCAGGCAAAATGGTTCGAGGCGGGTGGACTTCAACTCCCAGAATTCCCCAGGTAAAATGGTTCGAGGCGGGTGGACTTCAACTCCCAGAATCCCCCAGGCAAAATGGTTCAAGGTGGGTGGATTTCAACTCCCAGAATTCCCCAGGCAAAATGGTTCGAGGCGGGTGGACTTCAACTCCCAGAATCCCCTGGGCAAAATGGTTCAAAGTGGGTGGACTTCAACTCCCAGAATCCCCCGGGGCAAAGTGGTTCAAGGCGGGTGGACTTCAACTCCCAGAATTCCCCAACTCACCAATAAAGATGGTCGCTGCTCTCCGGATGGAAACTTGGGGACACAGAAGATGATCCAGGCACTGGAGCAAGACGGCGGGGATGGTTTTTACCTTCCAGGACTATCAAAGGACACGAGAGAGAAAGGAAACAATGATTTCTCTCACCATCGAATCAGAATAACAGCATTGGGAGGGACCTTGGAGGTCATCCAGTCCAACCCCCTGCTCAGACAGGAGACCTTATGCCATTCCAAAGAAATGGCTGTCCGGTTTCTTCTTAAAAACCTCCAGAGATGGTCCCAAGCTACCCCTGTAGTAATAATGATAAAAAATAAATAAATGGAGGAAGCGTGCTCACAATTTGACGGCAGAGGCTCTCTGGAATCAGAGGGTGATCATGCCAGGCTTTCTTGCTGCTGACCTTCTTCGGAAGGGACCAACCCAGAAAGCGGAAACACTTGAGAAGAGCATCCTGACAACCCTGTGGGGACAGGGACAAAAATCTGCAACCAGTTTTGCTCACCGTGCTACAAAAAAGATGTACAGACCTCAAGAAAAAAAGGGAGTTAATAACCGCTCTACAAACCTTTCAAGGGCTTATAGGGTTGGAAGGGACCTTGGAGGTCATCTAGTCCAACCCCCTGCTCAGGTAGGAAACCCTAGACCATTTCGGACAAATGGCTGTCCAATCTCTTCTTAAAAACTTCCGGTGTTGGAGCATTCACCGCTTCTAGTGGCAAGTTGTTCCACTGGTTAATTGTTCCAACTGTCAGGAAGTTTCTCCTTAGTTCCAGGTTGCTTCTCTCCTTGGTTTATTTCCCTCCTTTGCTCCTTGTCCTGCCTTCAGGGGCTTTGGAGAATGGCTTGACTCCCTCCTCTTTGGGGCAGCCCCTGAGATGCTGGAAGGCTGCTATCAAGTCCCCCCTGGTCCTTCCCTTCATTAGACTAGACATCTCCAATTCCTGCAGCCTTCCCCAACTCCGTTCCTCAACTCCGCTCACCTTCACAACATCTGGTTCCTCGTCCTGCAGGTGAAGCAACAGCGGGACCAGACTTTGATTGACCTGTTCCTGGATCAGATACTTCTCCTTCTTCTTCACCAAACTGGGCAGCTCGGCAAAGAGAACGATGGCGGAGCTGCGGACTTTAGTGTCTGCCTGCGAACAAGAACGCTCATCAGCAGCAGCCTGGAGTGTTATGATGTCGTGGCGTTTGCCATATATGGCATAACCTGGTCTGTAGCACGGGAGCAGACAAACCTATCCTCGTAACGACAAGCAAACACCAGCATCCTTGAGAATCAGACAACGCAACATCTTTGTGATACTTTAAGGCAGGGCTCTCCAAAGGTGGCAACTTTTAAGACTCGTGGACTTCAACTCCCAGAATTCCCAGAATTTGAGACTCATGGACTCCAATTCCCAGAATCCCCAGAATTTGAGAATCGTGGACTTCAAGTCCCAGAATCCCCAGAATTTGTGAATCATGGACTTGAATTCCCAGATTTCCCAGAATTTGCGACTTGTGGACTTCAACTCCTAGAATTCCCAGAATGTAAGACTCATGGACTTCAACTCCCAGAATTTCCAGAATGTAAGACTCGTGGACTTCAACTCCCAGAATTCCCAGAATTTGAGACTCGTGGACTCCAATTCCCAGAATCCCTAGAATTTGCGACTTGTGGACTTCAACTCCCAGAATTCCCAGAATGTGAGACTCGCAGACCTCAACTCCCAGAATATCCAGAATTTGAGACTCATGGATTTCAACTCCCAGAATTCCCAGAATTTGAGATTCGTGGACTTCAACTCCCAGAATCCCCAGAATGTGAGACTCGCGGACTTCAACTCCCAGAATCCCCAGAATTTGAGAGTCATGGATTTCAACTCCCAGAATTCCCAGAATTTGAGATTCGTGGACTTCAACTCCCAGAATTCCCAGAATTTGAGATTCGTGGACTTCAACTCCCAGAATTTCCAGAATTTCAGACTCGTGGACTTCAACTCCCAGAATTCCCCAGAACTGAAGTCCACGAGTCTTAAAGTTGCCAAGTTTGGAGACCTGTTTTTAGGGAAGCGGTCATTCCCACCCCAACCTCTGCTGGATGTTCTCCAGGAGGTGTCTTTTTAGTTGAAAATCTGATTTCTGTTGTTCTGGTTCTAAATATTGATTCAATCTATTGTGCATCTGGGTCTTATGGTGGTTTGTTGACCTGTGTCTCCTTTTGTAGTGGCTGGTATGGGAGAGGAGACCAAGGAGACCCAAACGCAGGAGAAGACCTCAGAGGACCCAAGGAACCACAGAAATGTGGAGAGGACAGTGTTTTTCAGCCTTGACCACTAAGATGGAATGACTTCAACTACCCGAATTTAAGACTTATTGACTTCAACTCACCTAACTCTCTAGCCAACATGGCTAGCTGAGGAATTCTGGGAACTGGTCGACAAGTCTTAAAGTGGACAGGGTGGACTTCAACTCCCAGAATTCCCCAGCCAGCAAAGCTGGATTTAAGGAGAAACTTCCTGACAGTGAGAACAAGTAACCAGTGGAACAGCTTTTGCCTCCAGATGTTGTGGGTTCTCCATCAATGGAGACTTTTAAGAAGACTGGACAGCCACTGGAATGGTACAGGATCTCCTGCTTGAGCAGGGGGTTGGGCTAGAAGATCTCTGAGGGCCCTCCCAGCTCTGCACTGATTGATTGAGTTGAAGTCCACCCCTTGTGGCCAAGGTTGAGAAAGACAGCGAGAAGGTCTTCAGAATCCACCTGGGCGAACCATCTTACAGCGCTAAACAATGGAAGGAGCTTCTCTGCCAGAGTTACGACGTCACTCCTCTGCATGAACCTCAGGACATTTTGGAGGGCGGTGATGGCTTCCATGATGACACTGTTGTCTGTTTCCTCCAGGCCGCCCAAGAGGGTGGGCATCAAGGCTTTGACATCCTCCACCTGCAAAGAGGATGCGCCCATCGTTGTCCGTGCCTTATTGATGGATTTACCTGTCAAATTATCCTCATCTGACTCTCCAAACGACTTTCTCATCTTTGAGAAAACACATAAATAACTTAGCCAGCCCTGGGTGGATCTACCGCTAGTCCTTGTCTTACGACCGCAAGTCAGCCCAAAATTTCTGTTGCTAAGCAAGACCATTGTTAGATGCGTTTCACCCCATTTTAGGACCTTTCTTCTCACGGTTATTAAGCGACCTGCTGCAAATGTGAAGCGAGTTGCTTCCCCATTGACTTTGCTCGTGAGAAGGTCGCAAAAGGGGATCACGCGAAGCCGGGACCATTGCAACTGTTGTAAGTATGAGTCAGTTGCCCAAGTGTCTCCGTTTTGAAGACGGGGGAATGCTGCAACGGTTGTTAAGTGTGAAAAACAAGTCATAAGTTGCTTTTTTCACATTGTTATGGAGAGGTTGGGTAGGCTAGGAGAAACATCTCAAGAGCTTCTGACAGCTCAATTTTTTGGGAGGGGACATCCTTCCTCAAGTCTTAGATCTACAGTGAAGACTAACTTGTGAATGTGGGCCGAAGTGTCTTTTGCAGAAAAAACCAGATTATGGGTCCATAATCTGGAACGGAAAGACCCCTCCCAACAATTGGGGGTCACTTCTCAGCTTCTTCCTCACCTTGTCTGGGTGGATGGCCAGGATGCCAAGGGCTCGTAGGGCCAGAGAACGAACATCTGGGCTGGGGTTTTGGGTCCATTCCTCGAGGCTCTCAAAGATCTGTTCGGTGGGAAACCGATCGACGTCTTGGTGGTGAAGTAGCTGGAGATCAAGGTGAGAATCCATCACGAGAGGCCGAAGGGGTGAGAAAGAGGATCAAGTTCCTCAAGGGAAAAGAGCAACTGGAGGACGGGCGGGGGTTCATAGTTGTCAAGAGGAGAGGGGTGTCTTCCCGCGGTTCGAATTTATTTTGGTGGCCTCAGGTGGGAGGACGTCTTCTCAAAGCCAAGAAGCCATCAGAAGAAATTGTCTTTTTGGTCTTTGGGGCTGAAATAACCCTTTGGAGGAGGACCGAGTTGGGATTGGGTGAGGGAGTGAGAAAAAACGTGAAAGAGGAGAGTCAACTGCAAGAAGAGTAGAACATTCAGGCATGTTCTGGAGATCTTTTTTTCATCATCCTAGACAAGGGCTAGGCAACCTTGGCTCTTTTATGACTTGTGGACTTCAACTCCCAGAATTCCTGAGCCAGCCATGCTGAGGGGAAAGGGAGAGCTTTCCAAGCTGAGCCATGCTGGCTGAGGAATTCTGGGATTTGAAGTCCACGAGTCGTGAAGGGGCCAAAGTTTCCCCCATGCTGGCTGAGGAATTCTGGGAGTTGGTCCACAAGTCACGAAGGGGCCATAGTTCCCCCATGCTGGCTCAGGAATTCTGGGAGTTGAAGTCCACGAGTCATGAGGGGGCCATAGTTCCCCCATGCTGGCTCAGGAATTCTGGGAGTTGAAGTCCACAAGTCACGAAGGGGCCATAGTTCCCCCATGCTGGCTCAGGAATTCTGGGAGTTGAAGTCCACCAGTCACGAAGGGGCCATAGTTCCCCCACGCTGGCTCAGGAATTCTGGGAGTTGAAGTCCACCAGTCACGAAGGGGCCATAGTTCCCCCATGCTGGCTCATGAATTCTGGGAGTTGAAGTCCACCAGTCCTAAAAGAGCCAAGGTTGCCTACTCCTACCCTAGACCGGGGGTGGACTTCAACTTCAGGTTGAGTGAATAAACATCAAGTTTATTTTTGCCAGCTGAATTGAACCAGCTGTGTATTTGTTCTGATCTGAATAGTGAGGTTGATTGTGAGAAGATCTGTGCGCGGTGCAAACTAAACCTGATCCTTACCTCGACAAAGACCGCAATGATTGTCGGCTTGTGCATTTCGCTGCCTTTGCTGAAGAGAGAGAATAGCAAATCCAGGACCCTGATAATCTCTGGGCAGCAAAAATGGAGCATGGCTCTGAAAAACACAAAAGATCCATTAACAGTTTGCGGTTGTTACGTGAATCGCTGTGGTTGTTAAGTTAGTAACAATGTTGTTAAGTGGATCTGGCTTCCCCCATTGACTTTGCTTGCCAGGAGGTTGCAAAAGCAGATCATGTGACTCGGCACACGTCGAGCGTCGTAAATATGAACCAGTCGTCAAGCCTTCGGATTTGGATCACACGGCCACGGGGAGGCTGCAACGGTCGTAACTGTGAAACACTGGTCCTAAGTCCCTTTTTTAGAGTGCTGTGGCAACTCCGAAATGTCACTAAGCGAGCTGTCGTAAGTTGAGGACTACCTGTATTTATCCACTTGCTTCTGCATGCTTTCGAGCTGCTAGGTTAGGTGGGCAGGAGCTGAGGTGAGGACGGGAGCTCACCCATTCTCAGCGCGCTCAGGGCTCAAACTCGGATTGCTCAGCTGCCGTGCCACCCCACAGACAAAAGGGCGAAGGCGATTTCCACTTTCTGAGTTGAAGAACCCAACGGTCTTTTGGGGGGTGGGGGGTGGGGGTGGCAGGCTCACCTGGCCAGGAGGGTGCTTCCCTGGAGGAGTTCCTGGCCACTTTGCAGCATCAACCAGCCGCGCGTCTTCTCCATGAACGTCACCTCGTACCGGCATCCGATCCGGATGAGCAGCATCTTGATGGCCTCCACAGCAAAACTGAAGGGGCAGAGGACGACTCGCTCAGGGCTGCTCTTCCTTACACAGGTAGCTCCTCGACTTACAACGGTTGATTTTAGTGACCGTTCAACGTTCGGCACTGAAGTTCGTATAGCGGCCGCTCGAAGTTACAACGGCACTAAAAAAAAAGTGACTTATGACCGTCAGGAGATTTACTGTTGTGATTCCTCGCCAGCCCGTGGATCCGGCAGCTGAGTCTGAGGACTCAGAGGAGGAGGAGGAGGAGGAGGAGGAGGCTCCTGGAGTGACATCAGAGTCAGAGGAAGGCTCTGAGGAGCTCCAAGACTCACAGTTGGATGGGGAGCCCGGCCCCTCTACTCGCCCTCAGGCTGAGACGCAGCTGTGCTGGGAGTCTGAGTTGGACAGTGACGAAGCACAGCTGGGACAAATCCAGGATGCACGAAAGCGCCGGCAAGAGAAGCGAGTAGGACAGAGGAAGGCAATGGGGCAGCTCCAAAGGCAAAGGAGAAGGCCTTAGGAAGCCAGGCCTGGGCTGAATTATAAAAGGGAAGGTGTGGGAGGTGTTGATTGCCGAAGGCCGCCATTTGTGTTAAGGATGTAGTTTCTGTGGACTGTGTTTGTTTGCCTTGGACATTGACTCAGGTCTGTGAGAATAAACGGGGTTTTGGATTTTACCTGCCTGCTTGATTGGAAGAGGGGTTTCCCCTTGCGAGCATAACCAGGACTCACCTAGGCTGGGACATTTACATCCGGATGCTTGGCAATGAATTGACTCATATTTACAACAGTCGCAGTGTCTCCGGGGATCATGTGATCCCCTTTTGCGACCTTCAGACAAGCAATGTAAAGAAGGGGGGGAAGATGATTCACTTAACAACCGTGCAACTAACTGAGCAACAGCAGTGGTTCGCTTAACGGTGGTAAGAAAAGGCGTAAAACGGGGTATAAAATTCACTCAGCAACTTTCCTACTTGGCAATCGTAAATTTTGGGCTTGGTTGCGGTCGTTAAGTCTAGGACTACCTCGACTTACCACCACAACCCGAGCCCAAGATTTCCGTCGCTCAGAGAGACGGTTGTTCAAATGTGGTTTTGGCCCGTTTGACAACCTTTCTCGCCACGGTCGTTAAATGAATCACCACGGTTGTTCAGTTAGCCACACGGTCGTTAAGCGAATCTGGCTCCCCCCCCTTGACTTGGCTTGTCAGAAGGTTGCAAAAGGGGATCACGTGAGACACAGCCCCGGGATGCTGCGACCGTCATAACTATGAATCGGTTGCCAAGTGTCCGAATGTTGATCACGTGACCACGGGGGAACGCTGCAAACGGTCGCAAATGTGAAAAACGGTCCTAAGTCATTTTTCCCCCCACTGCTGTTGTAACTTCCAACGGTCGCTAAACAAGCCGTTGTAAGTCAAGGACTACTCGTAACACCAGAAAGGTTGGGAGCGGGGATGGGGAGATGAGGATGCCCT
Source organism: Vipera latastei (assembly GCA_024294585.1). Classification (NCBI taxonomy): domain Eukaryota; kingdom Metazoa; phylum Chordata; class Lepidosauria; order Squamata; family Viperidae; genus Vipera; species Vipera latastei. The sequence continues at coordinate 1,895,978 of CM044357.1, forward strand.
AGGAAGTGGCACCTGACTTGACCTTTGACCTGCCCACACTGCTGGAGGAAGTCCACGTCGGGCAGGGCATCTCTCTGACTGCCAAAATGAAGCTCCACGAGCAAAGTCACCAAGAGTTCCGGAAAAAGGCCTCGGATGGTGTCCCTGGATTCCAGGACGGAGATCACCTCATAGAGAGCCTGGGTTAACTGGATGGGGGACAGGGGAGAAGGAAAGCAGGATGGCATTCCCTCAGAATAAGAGCTGGAAGGGACCTTGGAGGTCATCTAGTCCAGCCCCCTACTCAAGCAGGAGAACCTATGCCATCTCAGACAAGTGACTGTCTACTTTCTTTTTAAAAGCCTCCAGGGATGGAGAAGGAAGGAAGGAAGGAAGGAAGGAAGGAAGGAAGGAAGGAAGGAAGGAAGGAAGGAAGGAAGGAAGGAAGGAAGGAAGGATAACAGAAAAATCAGACCTGGAAGGGGCCTTGGAGGTCTTCTAGTCCAGCCCCCTGCTCAAGCAGGAGAACCTATGCCATCTCAGACAAGTGGCCATCCAGGGCTGGAGAGGATTTTGAGAGCAGGATCCAGTCTATTTTTGTAGGTCAGGCGTTCTTGAATTGAAGGGAACTGAATACTTGATTTGGCCAAAGGTCATTAAACACACAAGGAATTTGTCTCCGGGACAGAAGCTCTCACTGTACATGCAAAGCAACAGTCCAGCTATCCTCCAAAGTCCCTGAAGAAGGCAGGAGGAGAAGCCACAGATGGAAACCAACCAAGGAGAGAAGCAACCTGGAACTAAGGAGAAACTTCCTGACTGTTAGAACAATTAATCAGTGGAACCACCTGCCTCCAGAAGCTGTGAATGCTCCAACGCTGGAAGTTTTTAAGAAGAGACTGGACAGCCATTTGTCCGAAATGGTATAGGGTTTCCTGCCTGAGCAGGGGGTTGGACTAGATGACCTCCAAGGTCCCTTCCATCATCATCATCATCATCATCATCATCATCATCATCATCATTATTATTATTATTATTCATTAGTATCTTGGAATCTTGGGTATGTCTAGCTTCATGAAAAGTAGGAATAAGGCTGACATGACAGCAGTGATCCAGTATCTCAGGGGCTGCCCCAAAGAAGAGGGGGTCCCCCTATTCTCCAAACCACCTGAAGAAAGCAAGACAAGAAACAATGGATGGAAACCAATCAAGGAGAGAAGCAACCTAGAATTAAGGAGAAACATCCTGACAGTGAGGACAATTAACCAGTGGAACTCCTTGCCACCAGAAGTTGTGGGTGCTTCGTCACTGGAGGTTTTAAAGAAGAGATTGGACAGCCCTTTGTCTGAAATGCTATAGGTCCGTGGTGGCGAACCTATGGCACACCTGCCACAGGTGGCACACAGAGCCCTCTGTGGGCACGCACGCCATCGCCCAGTCCTAGGCCTTCAACTGGGTTTTCTAAAACCTTTTTGCTTTAGGCCTCCGCTGCCGGGTGCAAAAAAAAAAAGTTTCAATCAATCAATCAATCAATTTCAACTTCTCGTGGGGAAAAAAAAAATCTCGCAAAGTTGGAATTGATTGATTAAACTTTTTAGTCCCACCCAGTCTGCTGTTCCACCCAATGGGCCACACCCACCCAACAGGCCACGCCCACCCGGCACCTGACGATACATAAGTGGATTTTGGGTTGCAGTTTGGGCACTCCGTCTCTAAAAGGTTCGCCATCACTGCTATAGGTTCTCCCGCATGAGCAGGGGGCTGGACTAGAAGACCTCCAAGGTCTCTTCCAACTTAATAATAATAATAATAATAATAATAATAATAATAATAATAATCCCAAAACAACTGGAGCACCACTTGGACACCATCATCGGCATTGACAAATTCGCCATTAGTCAATTGCAAAAGGCAGCCTTACTAGGAACTGCTTCCATCCTGCGACGAGATCTGGAATACCATCCAACATCCACATCTGCCTATCCCGGGTCCTTGGTAAGGACTCCATAGGTAGACAAAAATGCCAAATCCAGTCTGAACATCTGGCTGACTGTGCGATGATTAATAATAATAATAATAATAATAATAATAATAATAATAATAATAATAATAATAATAATAATAATTCAAAAATAATTCCAGTAAAAGAGGGAGTAAAGAAAGTAATAAGGATAAATAATTGATTCCCTCTTCTTTGGGGCAGCCCCTGAGATACTGCAACCCTGTTATCCTGTCCCCCCTCGTCCTTCTCTTCATTAAACCAGACATACTCAATTCCAGCAACCGTTCCCTATATCTTTTAGCCTCCAGTTCCCTGATCATCTCCGTTGCTCTTCTCTGCCCTCTTTCTAGAGTCTCAACATCTTTTTTACATCGTGGGGACCAAAACTGGATGCCGTATTCCAGGTGTGGCCTTACCCAGGCCTTGTAAAGCGGTATTAACACTTCAGGTGATCCTGATTCTATCCTTCCGTTAATGCAGCCCAGCCCTGTGTTGGCTTTTTTTGGCAGCTGCAGCGCACGGCTGGCTCCTATTTAAGGGATTGTCCACTACTAGTTACAAGAGAAGAACAAATCAAAGGTCGGCCATTATCTGCGACTCTGAATTTGCCCAAAAGATGCCCAAAAGATGGACTCTAACAGTGAAACCAGGACTTAGGACCTAGCTTTCCCTGAACCAAAGGCACGGTCCAACTCACAGTGATGGAGACCGATGGGGGCTGCAGCTTCGTCTTATGTTGGCTCTGCAGCCTGGTGAGCAAGTTCTCCAGAAGTTGCTCGTCAATCATCTCCTCCTTTGAAAGAGATCGCCACAGCTCCGATGGACTGCTGCAAATGAGAGGAAGGTTGAAGGAAGGGCCAAAGTCTCTCTCCGGGAGGGGCACGTCACTCAGTACCCTCCCCAATGGATGGATGTGACCTGATTTTTTTAAATTTTTATTTTTTTAAAAAAGCTAATTAAAAAAAATAGCCTATGGCGATGGGGTACTTCACACACCCATACTAAGACAATGTTCAGGTTGTCACATCCATGAGTGATCCAGCCTCATAGTAGCTTAGGCCAGCGCGTTGTGTGAACTCAGCCTACCCATTGTTTTGAAGCTTATAATATTAAATTGAATTTGGCCAAGTGTGATTAGACACCCAAGGTATTTGGCTCCAGTGCAGAAGCTCTTAGTGTACACACAACGCAGCAGAATAATGATAATCATCAAAATAATATCAGTTAAGAGGGGAGGGGGGGAATAAAGAAGATAATGATAAATAATAATACCACTGCCATACTACATGGGTAAATACGCATAGATATTAGACATCTAGTAATATAGGTACTTAATAGAAGTACTTAATATAGTGCCCATGTTGTGAAAACTCAAGCTTTGTTGTTCCCCCAAGTAATATGGGTTTAACATGTCTGAAACCAGCTTTGACATTCCTTTACTAGTGACCCAAATTACATGTATGGGTCACAGTGGGAGATGTTTCCTCCTGAATTGATTGGCTGGATCTGTTAAGGCAGGGGTCTTCAAACTTGGCCCTCTTATGACTTGTGGACTTCAAATCCCAGAATTCCTCAACCGGGCACGCTGGCTGAGGAATTCTGGGAGTTGAAGTCTACAAGTCATAAAAGGCCAAGTTCGAAGACCCCTGTGTTAAGGCATCCAAGAAGACTCTAAATCAGGGGTCCTCAGCCTTGGCAGCTTTAAGACTTGTGGACTTCAACTCCCAGAATTCCTCAGCCAAGCTGGCTGAGGAATTCTGGGAATTGAAGTCCACAAGTCTTAAAGTTGCCATGGTTGAGGACCCCTATTCTAAATGAATTAAATCCCAGTCTAATCTTGCTTTCTCCTGATGGTGCCCTCCAAATACATCCAAACCCACAACTCCTGAAAATCATGGGCAGTTCTGGCTGGGAATTATGGGAGTTATCCTCACCATACCTCTGAAGGAGGTCTTAGGCCGAACCTTATGCTTGGGGTTTAGTGTAGGCCCTGTTTACCTTGGCAA